>VSMA01000055.1:0-210975 GCA_009194965.1 Coniochaeta sp. 2T2.1
AGAAGGCCCGAGTGGACCGGATGGGAGGGAGATGTAGATGAACGAAAGGACTCTTGACGAAATTTAGCACGAATGACTAATCAACTGCGCATCAGCCAGTTGCCTTTAAGGCGCCTAATTGCGCCAAGATCCGGCAGGATGACCAACTGTGGCTGCAATGGCACGCAGGTATGCGGCTCCTGCTACAAGCCAGCTCCGAGGCGCTACTTTCGGCCCCCATTTCGGGTCATAACTTGCCCGGAAGCTATCGCCAAACCGACCCTCCTGCAATGTTCACCGAGAGACTGGACCGGCATAAG
This sequence comes from Coniochaeta sp. 2T2.1, assembly GCA_009194965.1. Lineage (NCBI taxonomy): Eukaryota > Fungi > Ascomycota > Sordariomycetes > Coniochaetales > Coniochaetaceae > Coniochaeta > Coniochaeta sp. 2T2.1. The sequence goes on from VSMA01000055.1 coordinate 300, forward strand.
ACGATACCGCCAACAGATGGGCGAAACCAGGGCTCCACGGAGCTACTTCTGGACAGCAATACCCATGTCCAACGCGACGCACACGACGCTTGTCCAGCTATCTCAGTGGTCCCGTGTTGACTCCTCTTTCCGGGCACAGTTGTTACCTAGAGTGGGGTGTCCGGACATGATACGGTAGTGCCTGGAGCCACAGATCAGAGTGAGATCGTATTACTTCCCGAGGGGTTGCCAGTACTATGCGTAATCTGGACCACCAGCATGCCGAGAAGGCCGCATGCCTGCGACCAGGCTCTCGACCGTTAGGGTTCAATTGCCTCTAATATGAATGTCCTCTGGCCCCCGCCGAAATCTCCCATAACGGGATATCACCACTCCCCCTCTTCTGGGTAGTGGCAACCCGAACATCACGCTTCATATTCACGGCTCCCTTAGTGTCGCAGCCGTCATTCCTCGTGTTAACATACAAGTCATCCGTTGAGCCATGCGCACTCCCGTCCCCGTCCTCAAGGCGCACAAAGTCGCCCTCGACGCCCTCGAAGCCCTCGTCAGCGCCCTTCTGCCGACCGCCCGTCCTGTTCGAAATCTTGCCAATCGTTATCAGCGTGTTGTAGTTCTTGGGCTCGTCGCCGATTGGCCGCTTTCTTGCTGGGACGACTCCGCCGAGAACCCGTCGAAGCAGCGGCGCACAGGGAGGGAGACAGGCTCCAATGATGGCTAGGCAGGTCTCAATGGCGGAGGCGGAGTGCGGGATGACGACAGTTTGGCTGATGTTGTTGCCGGTTTCGCCGGCGCCGGGGCGGAAGATGGAGAAGAGGACGAGGCGGGCGAGGGAGGCGAGGATGACGCTGTTGGGTGAGGGATGGTCAGGTCGGCTCGGTCATTAACGTGTTTATATCATCCGAGGGCGCGGGAGATTGAAGGTGGAAGGACGACTTACCTGCCACCGAGTAGAAAGACGCCTGTCATGGCGAGTTTCTTGTCCCTGCCCATCTGCAACGTCCAGACCTCGTGGATAGGTAGGAACACAGTCATAACATCGAAGATGATGTTGGGCACGGTTATGCCAATGTAGAATTTGCTCGAGTCGATGCATTTGCTAGGGACGGATAGGTCCCAGAAGCCGTGTATAGGAGTACAGGAGAAGACTAGACGTTAGGCGTCAGCACGGCGAAATAGGGGTAGGCGCAGACAGCCTGTGTAAACCTACTGCTCACGCCGACGACGGCAATGCTCCACCCCACGAGCCCAAAAGCTATCACCCACACGCAGTAGCGGAGGAGCGGCGATGCCGAGAAGATACGGTAGTACATTGTGAGGACGGCCAGTTTGGACAGCGGGCAGGCGACGCCGTATGTGACTTCGATGGCAAGAATGCCCTACGGTCATGTGAGGAAGGGTTTCTAGGACACCGAAGACTAGCTCACCTTCAGGAACAGGACTGTGTTCGTAACCTCCGTGATAGGTCTTCCTAGACCATAATGTGCGTCTTCGATGCCGTTAACTCCGCACTCAAGATTGCCAAACCCAACACTGCTATTGTTTGATTGACATACCATAGCTTTCGGCAAAGAGCATTGTGTAATTCGCAATCTTCGGGATTAGCTACTGTCAGCCGCCTGGTGTAGCCATCACGAGGTTGTAGGAAAGACTCACCAGGGCCACAATGCAGACATATTCGTCGAAAGTCCATGGCAATCTAGCCACAACGCGAGTTCCGTACCACCGCAAGCCAACGAATATGGTGGCGATGCCGCTGAAGACGGCGTGCGGTATTATCAGAACTCCGCTGATGTCGTTCGGATTGTAGTATGTGACATTATCCATTCCGGTGGGCTGGGTCTAAAAACCCAAAGTATCGGAATGGTATGGTAGAGGAGGTATGGCGAGGCTGTGAGACCGTCATCGAGTTGGCCTCCCCTTTGTTGAGATGTCATGTATGCTAATATGTCTTTGAACAAGTTATTCGTATAGCGAACTGCCACCAGTCTCAGAGTTATTCGTCTTGCCGTTAAGGATTGCAAGCCTCGTCCAGGAACAGAGGCAGCGCTGCAGCCTCAGTAAGCCTGCAGGTCTGTTAGGGATGATCTTTTCCCTTACCGGGAAGGACACCCGATCCCTGTCCACTAGCTGTGCCACGTTATGAAGCACACATCTCCCGCCGGCATTTTCATCGCACGTTTTAACATTCGGTTCGACAATCTTAAGTTTTTGAATCTTTTTACAACTCCCGTTGCACCCAAGCTTTCGCCATGCCCATAGCTGGTGAATTGCTGTACAGAGCACCGGCGTAGTTGTTCGAGGGCCGTCCCTAGCGTGCGGATCATATTATGTAGAGGATATTGCGGAAGCGAGTGAATTCGTTCACCATTGTTCGCAGAACCCGGATCAACTCTGTCGGAAGGCCCAGGCGGCCGACCCCTGCCTGCCCTTTGACGTTCTGATTCCATTGTCAATCATACCCCTGCCGGTCATCTTTGGAAAAGACAAACTGACCTGTCATTTCTCGACCGTGCGGCACCCTGAGCACCAAAGCCCGTACAGGAGCGGGCTGGTACACTACACAGTAGCTATTCCGTCTCTGGTCCTCACTTTTCACACCGCTCAAATTAGCCGGAGGCCTTGTTGCTTCTCAATTCCCTATTCCCTCACCGCTTCGCGTCTGGACAATACTCTGGTAGCCAAATCATCCCGAGCACGAGAATTGAAAGGACATGATTGGGCAATTGCTCAAGGGATCATTTGCCCGTTGCAGGACCCTAGCCACCATGCATGTCAAGCAGAGCGCGGAGCAATGACCAGAAACATTGCACTGGTGCTGTTGGCACGTTTATTAACGCTCTGTGCTCCCTCCTTGTTGATCAGAGTCTGTGCCCGAAGGTTTCATTGTCTTCTTGTTTCTGGCCTTGCCTTACCTCCTGTCGATCACATCTTGGCAACGAGGGTCCCCCAACAAGCAAGATGAGACTCCCTGTACCCCTCCTTCTCCTCACCTCTGCCCTCCGACTCATTGCGGCATCTCCCATGCCTCAGCCAGCGGCAGGTGGTGGTAGCTTCGTCAAGACAAGTGATGGCGTCCGTCTGCAGTACACTCAGTCCGGCCCCGCCAAAGGCCAGCAGCTGCTCTTCATAACCGGCTGGCGGCAAGCCGCCTCAGAATGGCGCAAACAAGTCGACTACTTCTCGTCGGCCGGCTTCCGCGTGACTACGTACGACATGCGCGGGCACGGCGAGTCCGAGGAGCCGGGCTTCGGCTACCGCATCAGCCGCTTTGCCGCCGACCTGGACGACCTCCTCGCGCAACTCGACCTCAACAAGCTGACCATCGTCTCGCACTCGATGGGCTGCTCCGTCGTCTGGTCGTGGTGGGATCAGTTTCCCGCATCCCGTAGGCGTATCGACAAGCTCGTCCTCGACGACCAGAGCGCCGTTATGGTTCGCCACCCGAACTGGACCGATGCCCAGGCTACGCAGCTCGCCGCCATCTTTACCCCGGATAGCCTGTACGCCCTTGCCGACGACATGGCGGCTCAGCTCCCCGGCCTGGTGAGGGGTTTCTTCAGCACGTCCGTTTCTGAGAGCGACTTCCAATTTGTCCTGTCTGAGAACAGGAAGATGACCGATGCCCACGCCTCAGCTCTGCTCATTGACCATGCGTTCAAGGACTGGCGTGATGTGCTCCCGCGGATCACGGTCAAGACGCTGGTTATTGCGGGAGAGCTCAGACTCTTCCCGCCGGCTGGCGTCCAGTGGGTTGCTTCCCAGATACCAGGTGCGAAGGAGTTTACGTTCACGGCTGCTGAGAAGGGCAGTCACTTTGCGTTTTGGGAGAATCCTGACAAGTTCAACTCGGTGGTCAAGAACTTTATCACGTCCAAATGAGTAACGATTAACGAACGATATACCTACTGTAATATCTAGTCGTATTTGTGACCCAAATCTTGTTCCTTAGCGAAAAGATGACATGACAAAATTTTGAAGCCCAGATCTTTTGTCGACATGCTCTGTTGTGCCATGTTCCGTACGTAGTCCCCTCAAGAGAACAGACGGGTGGCTGATGCCTTGTTCGACGCATGCAGCACCTATTCTCAGATCTTGCCTGCCACTGAGCAGGTTTGAAAACCTTCCAATTTCAGAAGACGATGGCAGAGTGCTTGAGCATTCCTTCAGATACCCTCGCTACCAGATGGCGAGGGATGATCAACGGGCACCGGATAAGCCTGTTGTTGGTGGTAGCGATTGGTAGTGTCAGTCGAAACTCTTGATCCATCAAGCTTGGCAATATCAAACAGACTAAGGTAGGTAGTTATCCTTCGGGATCTGGCCCACCTAGATTGGTCCGGGGAAGTGCGGGTGCGGGCGATGGAAGAGTTGCATTTCTTTGTCTAAGCTTTCTGGCGTCAGTGGCGTATAAGCCAGGAGAAAGCTTACATGCCACTGATACGTGTGCCAACAGCGGCAAGAAGGGTTCTTCAGACGACCTACACTTCCATGTTGGAATGGAGGCTCCACCTCGGACGCCGAGCGGTGGAGAGATAGGTGATGGTTGTCCTGCCTCTAGGGGCACTGTCTCGACATGAGACATAGCGACACGACCACACCATCGACCCATCGGGATGAACGACCTGCATGCATCTGGTGAGTACGAGTGACCGTGAAGCAGCACACAATGAAACACTGCTGGTCGAAGACAGCTGCTTATCATGGATTCAGGGTAGACGTGCGCCGCTGGTTTGCAGGTGACAGGAGCAGGTCCTCGATCCTAACACTGCGTCCACCACCGGATCCCGCTCCGGTAACACATTCCGGTAGATCAGTGGCGTATTCGAGCTACCTCTTTAGGCTCCGACGTGACATACATATGCGGTCTGGCCCGAGTCGGGATATGCTTAACCCCGAGTAAGCTTAACTGCACGGAAGTTCTGATCCATCCGTTGTGTTACGGTGACGATGAAGGAGCGATCCTTATCTATGTTCCTTCCTTACTATGCTAATCTACTCGTTTGTACCAGAATCCGAGCCCAAGAGTCCGAGGTGCAACCGTGCAACTATCATCCTCACTTGTCTTAGACCACCACGAAGCTGAACATATAGGATGCCGTCTTGGCACAATACTGCATTATCGTCTTTATCACGCTTCGTCTAAGCTGGACACCACTGCAATTCCCACAGAATGAAGCTCGTGGGCACCGTCTCCCTGCTCTTCGCCACCGTGCTTGCCGGAATCTGCTCCCCCAGCCTCAGGGGCTGCTGTTACTTCGACTTCACCAACCCGTCGAACAACCACAAGCTCTCAGTCAACTGCCATTGCGACGGACAATGGTGTAACACGAGTAAGTCGTCAAATGTATTCTCTGTATCTGCCTCTAAGACGCCAGCAACTGTTGTTGACACAGCTGCTCCAGACTTCGGCGAAGCTACCCCCGGTGCAGTGACAGTAACTTGCCCAAATGCGGGAGAACCGTACGACTTCTCCTGGCGATACCAGAACGGCAACGTGGCGGCTGGCACGCTCAGAGGAGGCGCGCAAGTGTTTCACAGGACTGGGCAGTCGGCGGTTTGCACGGCTGTTACGTGCGAGTTCGATTAATACACGCCTGGCGAGGGTACGGTCATGGGATTGGACACTTCGTCTGAGATACCTTAACGTTTATCTATTCCGTCATAGCTCTATACTGGGCTCTCGGCAAACATCGCACCTGTTTCATGGGCATCGTGTCAGGAAGCTGAAATTTTGCCGGGCTTGAGTTCACGCGGCTGAGCTACTCGTCGTGTCGGTAGAGGCAGACAAGAGAGAAATCGATCAGTTTGCAACAGTGTATTGGCGACCTACACAAGCTCTAGCACCGTTGACTCCCTAGCTGCTGTCTTAGTTAGGAAGGTCTTGAGCCTGCCGACTACGCGACCTCCTGGCTTCCAAAGTGTCTTAGGAATTCCGGATGCTACTCCGTGGTCTGCCCTCCGTCAAATGGTCTGCCAACAAGCCAACAGCACCTTGTCTGTCACCCCGGCTTTAATGAAGACTTCAGTTCGTTTGCCAGTGTGTTCCGCACAGGAACCCAGACAGACGAGTATGCCGCCTGCCGGTGCGAAGGTTGAGTTCGCACCGCGGTTACCTTCCCACGTCGAGCCGACGTGTGTCTCCAAGTTAACCTGATTTGTTCATATATACTGAACCGGCTAAAAGCTCAACAATCCTGCGACCAGAAGCCATGCCACCTATCCAAGGAGTGCCGCGTCCGACAGCAACGGTCCCCACCGGTTCTCCCATCCCGTTAGGATTCCACAAGTCACGCACCAAGTGATGTGAGACTCACGATTTTAAAAACAACATTCTTAGGCCAGAGGAAGGAAGCCATGCGTTTGGGTATAGCATGGGTGATCCGTAAGTTTCACCATGGCCACTGTCGGTCTGAGATATGATCTATTGACACCTTGTAAACACCGCGGGATATGGCCGGCCTGAGAATTATCGCGCTGACAGGCAGAGAAATGCTCTGCAGGGAACTATGTATGAGTTTTGCAACGGGTACAGTCCCGAGCTCCGAGCCTCAGTCTGTGTGCTTAGTAGGCTTTGCAGTGCACCGAGATACCTTATCCGAAGGAGGATGCGGGCGGATGGTGAGTACGATGTAGTGTTTGACTTCGTGGACTGGGCTGGACTGATGATAACTAGAGCTCGTCGACATTTCTGCACAGTCGACGTCGTTTATACCGATGTCTTAAAGTGAGCGTCGTCACGACCGTTCCGTTTGTTGTGGCTGGTCTTGCGTTTGAGTCTCTGAGGTAGTAGCATAATATGTACGTTTGCTCAATATTGACATCTTGATGATAGATACCGGACTTCAGCTATCCCTCCTTTGCGGTTCTCTTCCACAATAACATGACGAAGTTCGACTCCAGTTATGAGTCTACCGCTCACTGGCTGTTTTCCTCAAACCCCCTGACAATCGTCACGTACAGGAGAGCAGCAGGCAGACACCCATTCCAACATTCAGCAACTCTTACACCGGTGATCCCTCCGCGCACCTCGCCGACGACCCCCCACAGTCACTGGCCTTCCCATAGTCGCAGCATCCACCGGAGGGACTGCACTCAAACGCGTGGTTGCTGACGCGTTTGGTCTTGATGGCGTATGTGCCTGCTCCAACGACGCAGTTGCCGCAGTAGACGCCCTGTTTCAGGCCGGTGACGCACTTGCAGCCGTTGGAGGAGCAGGCTCGGCCAAAGAGCTCCCCGCGTGTTTCGAGGTTGTTGTCGGCGGCTGGGTTGTTGTGGATGTTGAGTGCCGTGGTGGTGGTGAGGAGGGCGGTGAGGATGAGGAGGGTGGGTGAGCGCATGATGAATAAATGGGTTGTTGGTTTTTGTAACTTAACTCTAGACGATATGATTTAGCAATTGGCCGATGGTGTTCGGTCGATTGAGACAGGAGAGTGTTTGCGACTTTATACTTGTGTTTGACGGCGGTATGTATGCCCGTCTGACATTGATGTCCTGATCATCTCCAAGATAAAAAGTGGTTTTGGAGACCTTAACCGGGAAATCAGCCCATATATAGAAGTCAAGCGAGTTGTTAGTCCACCACAGCCATGGCATGTAGTATCCGTGACACCTTCATTCAGCTCTGCTACCACTGACCCCTCATCTAAGGCGACGACGTCGGCGGCTGTCCATAAAGGCGGAGAGGACGGATAACTGCAGAGGCGTCTGCAGCTTTCCGAAGCTATGATGTCTCGTTCACATGCCAGATATACCTATCTAAGATGTATTTCAGGGGTCTACAGATCAGCACACCGCAAACGATCAAGGTGTGCGGCATGGGCCCCCGGAACCACGCTTAACCCTAACCCGGAAACAATTTCCTGCGACAGTCCGTATAACCTTAACCCTGGATTGAAAACCTCACAAACACATACCACAGTATATTGATCACCTCGGGGAACAATTGCTCATATCTGACGGATCGCACTTCTTGCACCTGCGCTGAGGGACAGAATATCAAAACTGAAATCATGGAGTCAGACCAGTTGAATCCAAAGGTCATTGATCGAGAGGTGGTTGTCCTGGACGTCCTTTCCAGGAGTGGAGACTGCCAGGTATTTGTTGATCATTGGACGCCTCGTTGGGGACTGGGCCTATTAAAATTATCACAGAATGAAACAATGCAAGCCGCCCATGCAGACTTGTTTGCTTTTTGCTGCTTCATTGCTTTTTCTTCGCAGCGGGCAGGCGCATTGTTGACCAGTTCGGCCAACAGCCACGGGAAGGTCGGAACGATCTGCGGCTCTGGTGTGCGCCTCTTTCCTTCTGTTGTTTTGAAGCCATGCTTGAAGGCCTTTCGGAGTCCTTTCCTTTCCGTTTGTTCTTGAGCTTGTGACTTTCCACCCCCACGGCCGGATGTTCCATCTTGCTTTTCTCCTGTTGCTTTTGATTCGAAGCTGCTTTTTCAGACTTCAGATCGCGGAGGGAGGTGCAGTTGCAGCGATGCAGCTTCTGCGTCACTTTCCTGGCCCTTTCCTGGGAAAAGCAACGAGCGCAGCTCAATCCGAAGTACCCAACCCCGCCACTCGCGCCTGCCTCGAGCCTCCGGTCAAGAGTCGGAGTGGTCCAGTCCCAGTCACCTTACTCTCACCGTGGATTTGATCTTCGATTCTTGAGGTGCCTCTCGAGATGAGAGGAACGTCATACACTCCTTGCTCTGTGTGTGGAGGATAAGTTCCTCGGGACCAATAATTCGTCCCTTCCTCGTTCCATGATACCACCGCGCCCTTCTTCCTCCTGTTCCTCCTGTTCCTCCTTCATTAGCTTTAGCCATACGGCTAGACTTTGCCCCTTACTTCTCTATTTAATCGTTTGATGCCCGTCCATTGCCGGGTTTGCTCCATCATGGTGCGCGTTCGAGGGGGTCCGAAGGCCGGTCAACTGCTTCGTGATCGGCTACCGAAGCGGCAGAATCGGCGCACGGCTCGGGGGGAGAACCATGGCGACGATGATGACGGCGGCGACAGCATCGTGGTCCTTGGCGACAAGCCTGGGTTCGGTGCGAAGGCTCTTGAAACACCAGGAGCTGCCGCGCCGTCACCGTCTCACGTATGTACTTTTCTTGTTCCCGTCCAAATGCTGATATCTCGCCTGCCGTAGCTATAATGATGGCCAGCTCATACTAACAGCAGCTTACACAGCCGAAGGGGAAGAGTAGTGCAACTCAACAAGCCTCGACGTCGAAGCCAAAGCCGAACCTCGCAGTCCACATCGCCAAAGGCACTCCCAAACGCAGGAAGCGCCGGGCAGCTTCCGTCGTTCCCGAGTCTGACCACGAGGATGTCACTCCGACTCAATCACGCCCGCGCGCGACTCAGCCAGTCACGCCCAAGCCTGAGCTCCCCAGTCCATCAACGACACAGCCTGCCCTCCGTGATTCTTCCCAACGTCGCCAGCCCAAGACTCCAGTCTACCATCGCCTCGCCACGCCGCCATTGCCGCCGGAGCTAGGTAGACGGAGGAAACGCGTTCGCTCTCCCCAGCCCGCTCAGGCTGCCAAACGCCGCAGGCATGCCGACGATGCGAGCGTCGCTGAGACCGTCGTCGGAGACCAACCTGCTGCCACAGACCCCGTCGGCCTGGAGGATGAGGTAGACCTGGTACAGGTGGACGTGTGCGCAACAGCAGACATGGTCGATAACGATGAAAAGACCACTGTACAGCCGGAAGACAAGGACGTGATAGCGGACGGAGTGGCCGGCGGGGCGGCTGTGGACCGCAGCGAGGATGATGACAAGGCAGCACTGCACGCCGAGCTGAAGCAGCTACGCATGAGGCTTGAAAGGCTTGACCAGGAAGTAGCGGATCGACAGCGAGTTGAGCGAGAGCGAGACCAGGAAAGAACAAACAGGGAACTGGGCGAAGTGCTCCTAGACAATGCCGAGAAGGTTATTGACAACACGAAGCGCGAGTTGCGTGCAAGGGTCACGGCAGGTAACAAGGTTACGGAGGATCTGCGGAGGATGACTGTGAAATACGACAAGCTCAAAGAGGAGTTGCGTGGAAAAACTTCCAAATGCGACAAGCTCAAGGGAGAGCTGCGTGGACAGACTGTCGAGTTTGTCAAGCTGGAAGAGCAATTCCACAGAAACAGCATCAGAAGCCACGAGCTAGAAGCCAGTCTACGACAAAAGACCGACGAGTGCAAGGAGTTCGAAGAAAAAGTTACCACACTGCAAGAGGTCAACGCCCCGAACGCCTCCAGGATAGCCCGGGACAGTGAGGAGCTGGAGAGGTTGAAGAGTCTCCTGACCTCCGAGACGGCACAGCACCGCCAGACAAAGAACGACCTGGACACTCGCACCGCAGAGTTCGCAACTGTCAAGGCTGAGCTCGAGAACCGGGCTCGGGCTGCCGAGGCCCACAGCAAGGGTACTGAACGTGAGCGGCAAAATCTCGTCAGACGTGCGAAGGATCACGAGACGAAGTGGAAGTCGTTAGAAGCACGGGATCGGCAGACCGAACGCGACCTCAACAAGGCTCGAAACGATATCATCGATTTGGAGCGCAAGGCCCAGACGCTCGCTGATAAAGTTGTCAAGGCTAGCAACAAGTGCGACATTGAGGAACGACGAGCGGACCAGCTGCAAGATGGGCTTGATTCGGCCAAGGCACGGCAGCTCGAGACTGAGGAACAGCGTGTCGAGGACGCGGCCAGGCTCGAGACTGTGAAGCAACGAGCGGATCAGCTACAAAAAGCACTCGATGAGGCCAAGGCACAGCAAGTGCAGACGAAGGTATGGCTTGACGAAGCAACGGTCAAAGCCGGGGAAGACCAAGCATGTCTCGAAGCACTCCGGAGTGACCTCAGCAAAACCAAGGCGCACAAAACCGAGCTCGAAGCGAAGCAGCGGGCAGCCGAAGGGAAGGCAAAGTCAGTGCTTCGCCGTGTGGATGAACTGCAAGATTGCCTCCGCGAGGCCAATACCCGCGAAACCCAACTCAAAAAGTCGGCCAACTTGAAGTCGAAGCTGCTTTCGGATGAGCTGCAGCAGACACGGAAGCAGATCAGCACGCTCGAGGCTGAACTTCAAAAACGGGCTGGCGAGGCCGAACGTACAATCCTGAACCTTTCATCCTCGCTCAAGAAGGAGGAGGAGCTCACCAGAAAGCTGAAAGGTAGTTTACAGGCAGAAGCTCAGAAGGCGGGCACCCTCGCCAGGAGATTGGAAGAGGTCGAACGCAGCTTGCTTGCGTCTGAAGAGCGGCAACAGGTTAAATCACAAAAGGTCATACAGCTCGGCGAGAAGTTGCAGGCGGCAACATCCGACACGATGCAGCTCGCTCAGAAATTGAAGAGGACAGAAGATGATGCCAGGACCCAGCAAGCGGCGCTAGAAGAGTCCAAAGAGAGGTTGAAGGTGGCCGAAGTTAATGCTATACGACTCGCAGAGAAGTTGAAGGTGGCAGAAGACGATACCAGGACCCAGCAGGCCGAGATGGAAGAGAAGTTGAAGGCGACCAAAGATGATGTGATACGCCTCACGGACAAGTTGAAGCTGGCTGAAGACGATTCCAGGACCCGGCAGGCGGAGTTGGAAGAGAAGTTGATTGCGGCCGCTCGGCGGGCGACCGGCCTGCAGTCACTCTTGAATGCATCCGAGCAGCAGCATCAGACCGCCAGATTGGAGGACCAGCTCCGAGAAATGACCGGACGTTGGGAAGCGGTCTCTCGACGGCTGGGTGAGCTACAGCACGACTTCAGCCTATCCCAGGAGTGCCGCAAGCGTGCAGAAGAGAAGGCTCTCGCTATCAGCACTGAACGAGATGCGACAGAAGCTATCCTCAGAAGCGAGCTCGAAGAGACCACGGGCAAGATGGAAGCAGGAGCTCAACAAATCAGGGATTTGGAAGTCAGCTTGCTCGTATGGGAAGAGATCAAGAAGCGTTACCCAGGGATCGGAAATGCAAATGGGTTAAGAGAAACATTGCAGGCCGACCTAGAGATGCAGCTACAAGCCAAGACCGATGAGCTGCAGCGCCGCGCTGAGGAGAGGATGCGAGTAAAACAAGACATTGTGCATCGTCTCAACAGGGAGCTAGAAGCGGCTCGCAAGAAGATTGCCGCTCAGCGGACGGCACATGAGCAAGAACAGCTGAGCCGGGACGAGGAACTGCGACAGAGAAATGTCATGGTAGAGGACCTCGAACAGCAGGTGGAACGTACTCGGCACAAGCTGACGGCAGCAGCTGCGTGGGAGAGGCAACTTCAAGAGGACCTGGAAAAGTTACGCCAAACCGAATCGCATTCGCTTCAAGAGCTGAGGATACAACTACAAATGCGTGACAAGATCTTGCAGGATGCTACCGAGCGAGAAACGCGGCTTCGAAGCGACATGGCATTTTACCAAAAGCGTGCCCATGATGCACAACATGAGGTCCCGAAATTGGTCACTCAGCTCAAAGACCTGAAGAGCAACCTACACGAGAAGGAGGAACAACTTAAGCACACTCATCGCCTACTACAAGAGCTCGGCAACGCGTCCCTAATGAAGGATCACGAGCTGCGAAAGAAGGACCATCAACTAGAACAGATGGCCACAGAACTGCGCGGGCGTGTCCAGGAGCTTGTGGCCTCCCGCCACTCTTGCCAGGTTCTCACGAATCAGGTCTCTGTGCTGGAAACACAAGTTCAAGTGGCGGAGGGTCGGGTACAACGACTCGAATCCGAACTGAGCCTGGTGACAATACAGGGTCAACAGCGCAAGGCCGACGCAATTCAAGCCGGACCGCGGTTTGCCGACGCGGAACTCCTACTTTCCCTCGCTCAGGGGGATATGGAGAGCTCCCAATCAGAACAGGTGGCGGTCGAGATGTCTCCAGCTTACAATTCCCTCAGACTTGAGCGCGACGAAGCTCTCAAAGCGAGAGATATCCTCTTGAAGGTCCGAAAAGAAGGCGTCAGTAAGGCTCAAGATGAGGCTCAACATGCTTTCAGAGTAAGACTGGAAGAACTTTGGGGGGAGCGGGTTCAGGCGCTGAAGGACCGAGACCAGGCCCTGAAGGATCGAGACCAGGCCCTCAACGATCGAGACATGGCCATGACACAAACTGAAAGGATGGTTCGGAAGAAATTAACATCTGAAAACCAGGAACTTGCCGCAGCTCTAGCCGAAATCGCGGAGGACTACCACCAACTCCAAACCACACAGTCATTGGAGAAAGGAAGACTCGCAATCGAACGTGAGGTTCAGGCGGAGGTCATTATCGCGGCGAGGCAAAAGTTTGCCGTGCACCGCAAGTGGCTGGGTCTCCCTAGACTTGACCCCACGGTCCATCAAGGATGGTCTTTCTGGACGGGATTGACGGATGCGAAGGCTCAAAAGCGGCTGGAAGAAGAACTCGGATCCTCAAGCATGGTTTGGCTCCGTGCCCTACTATCGCTTCTCAGGGAAGCAGAGCTTATTGCGCTCAGCTGGGAAAATGTTCGTGTCCTTCATTCTCCATCAAGGATTTGGTTACTGACAAATTTGGCAGCGCGCGACATGGCAGAACCAGTACATCTTGCAACTCCTCGGACAGGGAGCCAAGGGTACGCAGATTCGGCCGCACCCACCAACGCCGCGACCTCAAGCAGCACAAAGCCCTAGGACTCGCCCACCGCAACAGGGACAGACTCCCAGACAGCAACACCAGCAACCCTTCACACATGAACGGCGACCTTCAGGCCAGAACTTCTTTCCCCAAGGCTTCCCACAGCAACAATACCAGCCACCGCAATCACCGGGCTTCCAATGGTCAGGATTCCCGTCTCAAGGGTCTCCAACACCAGGCTTTGCGCCAAACGTATTCCCAGCTCAGGGGTTTCCAGCTCAGCCATCTCCACAGAGTCCACACCCTCCGCCTCAGAACCCCTCAACCCAGGGCTCCCCAGCTCAAGGTTTCTCAACCCAGGGCTTCCCAACTCCAGACTTCCTCTTTCAGCAGGGCTTGCCACATGCCCAGACATTCCCACAGACATTCACACAGACGTCTCCAACGCCGCCACCGTTTGTTTGAGACGCGCCAGCACAGTAAGGCGATCCACAGGCATAGGCACAGGCACGGGCTCAGGCTCAGGACCACCATACACACGGTCCGAGTCTGCCGCTCAGAAGACACCACCAGGTCACGCTCGCAGGCGACGAGAGCCTGCCACTACACGCTAACTTCCAACGTCTCGCTCTCAAAGTCGCCGCTGAGGGCCCCGTTTTCACTGTTCCCCGTCAATTTGTTGGTTCCAAGTAGCTCCTCTTTTCTCACTCCCGGCCAGACAGAATTCCACCTTCCCTTCAACTGGACCTTCGCTGGACCTCCGCTTCCATCTCCCTTCCACTGCTCAGGTGACACGAAGCGCTCGCCCAACTCGACCGTTCTCGACACCTCCTGCCCGGGTTCCAGCGTGACCAGGCTATCCTCCGATGGCGGCATGCGTCGCTTGACCATAATGGTGGGAATGTCTAGCGGGGCGGATGATCCGGGCGGTATTATGGATGCTAGTCCGAGCTGGACGAGAAGCTCGTCCAGGGGCGAGTTCCAGGTCAGCACGGTGAAGGGGACTTCGGTGTTCGTGTTCTTGACGGAGATATGCAGGGTTGGGATGCTGGCTTGTTGAACTTGGGAGACGGCCAAGTGCAGGTCGGAGAGTGACGCTACAGCTGATCCGGACATGGTTGCTTTGGCGGTAACTATGGCGAGGAATGGAATCTGGGCGGTGATAGTGCAGAAGTTGGAAAGCAAGCGAAGTTGGGATATGGGAGGATATTCTGCAATTTACAGCGACATCAGCGATGACGTGGTACGAACTAAACCGGTTTTAGGCACACCGACGTGTAGGGTAGTAGCCTCTCACAATCAACCACTCGTACTCTCCTTCACTCTCCTCTGCGCATGACAAAGGGAATGCATTATCTGCCATCAGCACCGGCCGGGCGCCTTTCGTCGCGCATTGTGGCATCCGGACGCACCCGGCGACACTGACATCTCTCCGCAGTATCATTTAGACAGTCCAACATAGCGATCGACACTCTATGCCGAGGTTTGGCAGGCGGTTAAAGTGCCAAGCATTCCCTTCTCGGTACTTGGAGCATCTCTCAACGTCGCTGGATGACCTGGTTGGCTATCTTCTGTCTACAGAACTGAGGGGCAAGTTGGAGATGTGCAAACCGACGACGACATGTTCACCTTCTTGATATGTCGCAGACGGAGCCGCAGTGAATAAGGAAGGTGACTTTCGATGATGTCCGCTGGAGATCGACTCGGGCAGTCGGGCCAACCTGGTACCGAAAGGCATCGTCGCATCCAGTCAACGGTGATAGCGACAGGGAAACGGTACACTTTGAAACACGGCGTGACGACACTGGGGGTGGCGCCACGACAAGCTCGACAACCGGCATCAAACTTTATATTGATCTCGCTTCCACCCTTCGCTGCAACGCTGCGGCACTTCTACCGGACCAGCGACGTCTAGTTGTCAATATATGCTATCTCCCGCCAACAGATCCCTGGCTTTACATCCCGCTGATAAGGAGGCGAACATTCATTAACAAACCCCCAACCGCCACTGCAACAACGAGATGTCATCCCACCTCCGCGAGAGAGAGAGCATGAAAATGCCAAGCGCTTAGTTGCTTCCTTCCTTACCTGGCAGGAGTTGCAGGAGGGCGTGGGAGGAGCCGATGCTATCGTCGTTTACCTGGTTTCTTCTAGCTAGCGATGCAGCGACGGGAGGGACAGAGCTGCTGCATGCCTATCTATCTTTGAGGGCCGGCCCCGAGATGCGTAACCCGCTTGTGAGGTCGAGGTGACGATGGGATCTTTAGCCGGTATCTTGCCCGTGCCCAGAGGGTGACTTGCGCAATCGCCAGTGCAGATTGTGATATCGACTTGCGGATATGAGCTTTCTGCTTGGCTTCGTCGAGTGAGTAGTCGGATAGCACCAGCGAAGGCGATGTCTGCGCCATTGGATGAGGATGATGATTCAACAGTCTTGGGATTCATGCGGATCGTCATGGCACGTGCCAGGTACCGCCAGTCAGGTGCGCCACGTCGAGACTTCCAAGTCGAGCTGGCAGGGCTGGGAATCCTCTCCGCAATATGCCACCTTCCAGCCCAGGCCGATCTGCGGCAGTCGATCCTTGTCCTATAGGCGGCAAGCCGATATGAGCGACCGGCACATGGAGCGCCACAGCCTCCAAATCCTTCCAGGCCTTCTCCTCTCCGCATCTGGGATCGGCAAGACTTGGAGATGGGATCTCCAACGATGCCCCTACCTCGCCAGCCTCGCCTCCCGCCCTTGGTAGCATGCACGGGGTCGAAGTAAAGTGAACCGCAACGCTGGTCGGAGGCGACTGCCTGAAACCGAGACCACCGGCGTCCAAGGTAGCGTCCGTCTTGTCCCCGGTCTGGACGGGCGCCGGGAAAGAAGGAGCCGTACTAGCGATGTAGCAACGATAATATATCCCTTCTGGTCATCCCGGGGTTTCGAGTAGGGAGTCGGTGTATATAAACCGACTTGCCGCCCATGCTTTGTCCTCGGAGCATCGGCGACGCTCATCACGGTCAATGAGAACTCTCAACCAGCTACTCACCACCTACAAGCAAGCCCAACATGAAGTTCCTCAAGAGCCTCGGCGTCTTTGCCTCAGTGGCGAGCGCAGTCTCGGTCGACCTGAGCAAGCGTGACTCCCCCCTTGACGTCAAGATCCAGATGGTGGACAACTCCATCGTCGAAGCCACCATCACCAACACCGGCACCGAGACGCTCCGGCTGTTCAAGACCGGCACCATCCTCGACTCTGCGGCAGTCGAGAAGACGGAGGTCTTCTCAGGAGGTAAGTCAACCTACCACTACCCATATGAGATTCACTGGGCTAACCACTTGCCACAGCCGACAGGATCCCCTTCGACGGCCTGCGCATGCGCATCAGCACCGCCAACCTTGACGACTCAGCCTTTGAACCACTCGCAGCGGGCGAGACAATCACCAAGACCTGGGACATAGCCGAAGTCCACGACCTCTCGGCGGGCGGCCCCATCTCCGTCGCCTCGTCGGGCTTCATCCCCTACGCGGTGGGGAACAGCACGACCATCTCCGACACCCCGGTCTCCTTCTCCTCCAACACCCTCACCACCACCGTCGACGGCGCCGCCGCCGCCATCGTGCGCCGCAACTTCCACGCCCTCACGCAGCGGCAGATCGTGCAGTCCGACTGCACGGGCACCAAGCTCACCGCGACCCGCACGGCCCTCACACAATGCGCCCAGCTCGCCTCCGCCGCCTCCCAAGCCGCCGCTTCGGGTGACGCGGCCAAGATGACGGAGTACTTCAAGTCCTCCTCCTCATCAACACGCAGCACCGTGGCGGGGATCTTCTCCAAGATCGCTTCCGAGTGCGGCGCGAGCCCCAACGGCGGCGTGTCGAAGCTGTACTGCAGCGACGTGTACCGGTCGTGCAGCTCGGGGGTGCTGGCTTATACCTTGCCGAGCCAGACGTACATGGTCAACTGTCCGTTGTACTACAGCGCGCTGACGCCGCTGAGCCAGACGTGCCACGACCAGGACCAGGCCACGACGACGCTGCACGAGACGACGCACCTGACCCAGATCGCGGGCACGACGGACCAGGGCGGGTGTTATGGGTATAGCTGCACGAGGAGCCTCACTGCCTCGCAGAATCTGAGGCATGCGGATACGTATGCGTTGTTTGCTAATGCTATTTATGTTGGTTGTTAGGGGGGAGACAGGCACACGCATTGCCGCGGGGCGGGGAAGGGGGGGATATACGAGGAACATGGGACGGCTTATCAGTGCAACATAGTATGAAGTAATATAACAATTGAATAACGCTTTTTCGGGCAGACTAACTAACTAATTGCCTCTCGTTGATTTCCGTTCCATTTCATTCATTCTACAATCAGAACCGGCCGCGACGCAGGAACTTGTTGGGGATATCAACATACTTCGCGCGGAGGTACTCGCACAAGTTCTTGCCGAGGGTATCATACTCCGACGTCGAGTTGTAGCCGCGGTCGAGGTGGTCGCGGATGAGGAAGTGCACGGCGCGGATGCCGGGGATCTCGAACCTCTCGATCTTGCGGCCCTTGTCGGACAGGTCGAGGAGCTGGTGGCACTTCTCGATGGTGAGCAGGCTCCTGAGCCAGTCCCACTCGTCGTCGTGGCGGACGTAGAAGCCGACGTTGGCATCGGATGCCTTGTCGCCAGAGCGGCCGCCGACGACCCAGCCGAGGGGTCCCCGGGTAGTGGGGCCGAAGGTGGACAGGTCGACCGGGTTCTCCGTCTCGTAGCTCTTCTGGTCGCGGGGGTAGTCGGTGCGCACGTTCTTCTGCACGGGGATGGGGATGGACTGCTTCGCCCAGGGGAGCTCGACCTGGTGCTTCACCTCGGCCTGCGGGATGAGGGTGACGAAGTACTCGTAGTAGACCTTGCCCTCGGACTGGCGCTGGTCGTTGCCGAGGGTGGCGCCGGGGCAGGACTGGAGGAAGTTCTCCATGCACCACCTGTTGAAGCCGGGGACGTCGAGGGTCGACTTGTCGACGAGGGACTTGTTCTTGGTCTGGACGAAGATGCGGAAGTCGACGGTGGAGATCTCCTGGTTGCGCGGGTTCTCGGGCGAGTAGCCGTTGAGGGTGAACTTGAGGCAGGACAGCTCCTTGATGGCCTCGGGTCCGATGGACTTGCGGATCTGGCGCTCGGTCCACTCTGCCTTGGCCTCGAGGTCGAGGCCGACGATGTAGTAGTGGAACTCGGCCTGGTAGCCGCCGAAGGCGGTGATGCCGACCTTGGTGGTCGAGGGGGCGGGGAGGCCCTTGACGCCTGTGACGAGGACCTTGTCCTTCTCGAGCTGGGTCATGACGATGCCCTCGAGGTTGGCGGTGACGTCTGAGCCGTAGTAGAGGGGTCCCTGGATTTCGTAGAGCAGCTGGGATGAGACTGTGCCGACGGAGATCTGAGCAGTGTTAGTTGACCGGAAGAAGTCAAGTAAAATGGTGAGGAGTGATTCGTACCTCGCCTCCAGTGTTGGCCTCCTTGGTCAGGATGCAGCTACCATCGTTGAAGACCTCAGCGATAGGGAAGCCGAGGTTCTCGCAACCGTCCATAAGGTCCTTGAAGCCAGAGTAGTATCCGCCGGCGACGTAAGACGAGCACTCGATCAAGTGGCCGGTGACCAGCGAACCGGCGATCTGGTCGAGGTCCGTCTCGCGGTTCCATCCGTGCCACCACATGGCAGCTCCGATTGTGGGCGCGGCATCGGCCACACGGCCGGCGATGACGATGTCGCAACCCTGGCGGAGTGCCTCGGCGATACCAGCACCTCCGAGATAGCACCTATGTACCGTTAGCCAGTTGTCTTTTATCTGGTATGCCATTGTACAGCGGCAACTTACTGAGCGCAAAGGATGTCATGACCCCAGTCCTTCAGGGGCTTGCCAGTCATAAGACTGACGAACTCCTCGCCCTTGCCGTCGTTATATAGCCTCTTGACGGTGTCGGTGACCTCATCGCCGTTGATCCAGCCAACCTTGAGGTCGAGTCCCTGGCGCTTAACCTCCTGCTCGACGAGTCCAGCAAGCATCTCAGTGTCGCTGGCGCCGGCGTTGACGGCCAGCTTAATCTTCTTGGCTTGCATGTGCGGCAGGGCGGGGATCAGGTTCTCCATGAAGGTAGGGTCGAAGAGGCCGACGGTCTCGGCGGTGAGCTTGCCCTCGGCGCGCAGCTTCTCGTTCTGGACCTTCTCGGCGCCGTGGAGGGTCATGGTGCACTCAGAGAGCCAGTCGCCGATGATGCAGTCGACATCGCAGTTCTTGGCGATGTCGCCGATGGCGCGCTGCCGGTCGGAGAAGCCGCCGGAGCAGCCGGCGATCTTGATACCACGCTTGGCGGAAGGCATGTTGACTTTGTGTGGTAGGTAGTGAGGAAGGGGCTTTATGTCGTGGTGATAACTTAGACAAAGCTCTTTCGTCAAAGTATATCGTGCAGTACAGAATCGCTAAGAGTTGGACCAAGTCGGGAGAGGGAACAGCAGATATATGGCACTTGGACAACGGACATAAGGCAAGGTCCGGCGCACATAGGCGCGACCCTATACCCATCCGTAATTGTCGTGGTGAGTGAGGATATCATGATCCACGGAATACCATGCCGGAGTGGGGGTAAGGGGTACCAAAAACTGTCACTACACCCCAAACCCCATCACTACACCCTCCAGGATACCCATCCTCTGGACCGAAAAGAGGATGCATTACTCGAGCGGACCGTTTATGGCTGCCGGACACTGGTGTAGTGACAGATATCTGGTCGACCACATAGTTGCGTGGTCGGAAAATGGCTTCCTCTTTGTAAGTTGTGGAGGAAGAGTGTGGGTGGTTGCTTGGCTCTCCGCAATCTGTGTGTCTGCAGGACTTAAATCTGGGGAAGACCTCTGTGTCAGAACTCCGCATCCATAATGTCGACCACTCACAGTCCGCACTAGTTAATCATTAGCCCGCTAGCTCGCCATGTATTCGACCTGAGGGGTCTTGCTTGGCATGTTTGGGAAGATGAATTCCTTTTCCGATGAATCGTCTAACAATAGGGTAGGGGAGACATCCACATATCCTATGTTTTTGCCGCGGGTCTTTCTGCGGACCATGCGGGCAGATCAGGGTCCATATATGACCCGAACCGAAAAGTATTGGCAGCGCTTCAGGGTCCAAAGCCCAACCAAGACCCGTACTGGCGGGATGGGTGGGTGCAGTTGTTCGTTCATCCACCATATCTTTCAAAGCTACCACACTGCGAGATGCCCGTCAGTCGGTGAAATCATCTCCCGGAACCTGGCCATATTACCTCAAGGGCCCCCTCAAATCTGGTAATGGTGGACCAGACCCTCCGCGTACCTGCTGGGCGACGCTGAGACTGGGGCAGTCTTCGACGGCTCATATGATTATCTCGCAAGGTCAACTCGCTCCCACGAGCCCGGCGTGGTTGTCTTCCGAGGCCGTGATGTGGCCCTTCCAACAAGTCCAAAGGACCATCTTCGAGTGGACTCCAGGTTGTCAGAGAAGAGTTGACAGACACCCAGGAAGGCGAGATAAGACACCTTTGCACACCGGTGTCCTCCATATTCCTTCACCGTCGCCTCCAGCTCTTCCGCTCTGAGACGACTCCGTGTCATTCCTGGGACATACTCGTGGCGGTCCACGAGTGCTCGGCTGTACTTGAGCCATGCTGAGGAGAAGGGTGCGCTCCTGGTTTCACTGGAAACAGCTTCGCAACCGTGGGGACCGCCCTCAAAGAGTGCCCGAAGAGACCGCGCTCTGGGTGAGCTCAACGCCATATCTGCGACGTAGACTGGAGTGCCAGAGGGTGATTAGTTGAGAGACAGCAATACTGAGTATTATGAGCACGGCCTCTGTTGACGTGTGATAAGGGAAATAATTCCTGGCCAACTTGGTCCCGTTGAATGGCAAGCTGGTTGGCGTGTTGCAGCGAGAAGAGAGGGAGCCTCGCGGCAGATGATGCAGGTTCATGTCCCAATAGAGGGGATCCAGATCCAGCGACCGGACTTGTGGTGGAACATGCATGTTAATGTGGTGGTAGATGGATATGGAACACTATCGCCTTTTTGGGGGGAGTTGAGCTGGGCAAAAAGGTAGAGTTCAGGAATCCCATCGGTGACAATGGGAATGAGAAGTAGGGTAATCGAATAAGGACCATTAAAGCTATCTAGCCACTTGGCGAAGAACTGCCGATTCAGTATCGAGGGGTTTGCCTTTTGAATCAGCATTTAGACAAAGACAATAGGAAAGTTGAGGAGGTGAACATTGAAACGAAGCGACGGCTTCTCCATCCGAAGTATAGGGTAGGTACCCACTTGTACCTGGCGGTCATGTCAGGGGGGGGAGAGGAGCGAGGGGCATTCAGCTGCCCTGCGCTAGAGCGGCCGCATCGAAGATCAAATAATTCTCCGCCATGCTCACCGATATTCTGTAAGGGATGCAACAGTCAAAAAGCTCATGACCTTTTCGCCGCAAACTCTAATCTTTAGAGGTATTGACTGGGAAACCTTCCGGTCACGGGTTGCAGGTGCAGCCACCGCCTTATATGGTTGTTAATGCAATGGTTAATGAACTTGGTAGAGGGTCGCTAATCTGAAAGGTACGACGATCACCGGGGCAATCATCGATTGGCAACGATGTTCCTTTCCATGTAGAAGAAGCTGCAAGGTACTTGGGCTCGAGAAGTGGCAGGAACAAGGGACCCAACTGCAGGGCTGGATGGCGGGGTCGAAGAGATAAGATAAGCCCGAGCGCTAATATCGAGGGGGGGTTGCGTCACCATCACCTGCCACTGCTCGAGGCAGAACGAAGCATCTTTATTCGCTGATTTATTATTCGCATTACTGACTGACAACCTCAACGCCAGGCACTTCCTGATTGTCTCGGCTGCTCGGAACCCTCCTCAGCTTGCCATCCCTGAACTTGGAAACGGTGTCTGGGTGTCACAAGGCTGCTTCGACTCCCCTGGATGAGTAACAGTTCGAAACTTTAACATTTACTCTGTCGATCGAGGGTGCAGCGTCTTTTTTGCTTTCCACTGCCATCCCAACTGGAAAGACATCTCGGCTGAGCCGATCTGTGCCGAGCATTACTCCAGGGCAGACACCCCATTTGACAACTCAAGGGTCTGGATCCAAAAGACAGGTGAGGTGGTTGGTCAAACGCTGTCGAACCAAGACCGAGAACCATTTTCAGCTTTGACGGCATTCCCCCTGGCCGCTACAAACTTTAGTGCATCGACATGCATTACTGGACCAAGGGCCAGCGAGAGAACAAAGAACCTTCTTCGCAGAGTTAAAGCCGTGCAAGTCTCTGGATGTGAAGAAAGAGGCACCTGCTGACTGCTGGATTGCTGCAGGAACCATTTGACTTCTAAGAGTTTCCACTCACATCATTCTGACTTGAGCATCGCCATCGCCGGATTTCATCACCATCAGACATCAGACACATCAGCCATCAGCCATCAGCCATCCATCGTTCATCTCCACCTACCCTCTCTACTCTGTACACGAGGGTTGATGCTATATCTCTGTCCGGACTGTATTAGTCTCTCTGCCTGTTTGTGCTTTGCATCAGACAGAGTATTGCCGCCAATAACAATCAACAAGTTCGATATCGATATTTCTTTGTCCTCGACATATCAGAGTGGACCTGGAGGCTGGAGAATGTTGGAGGCTGACATGGCCTGAAATCCATCCTCAAGGTCTTGCAGATCCGGTACCTCGCAGCAAGCCGCAGCAGTTCCTGACCATTTCTAGGCACTTACTGGCGCACTTCAGCCTGTGCCTGTGCCGCCCCAAGAACGCGCTGTGTGGGGTCTCTTGCATCCAACTGGAACCAACCAACCAAGGCCTGTCCCTGTTTCTGAAAGGGAGACCTGCTGCTGTTAGTCTCACCTCTCAGACTCCCAGTCTCGTTTTACGAGTGGTGAGTGAGGAGTGGTGTGTGACTGTCGCCGTCGCCATCCTTCTCCTTCCGTCTGCTCCGTGCATTTTCTCCTCTCTCTCCGCCCGCCCGCCACAATCATTACCAAACAACCACCGCCTGACAATACGAGACAGAGGATCATCAATATCCTTCTCTACCCCTTATTCTTCCATCCCGTCTTCAACAGAACAGGATTACGAATAAAGAGCGTCAACTCGAGACGTCGTACCCGCCGCACTGGCCCCGCACTTAACACTTCCCAACCCCTACCAGTGCGGATTCCACGCCTCTCAGTCTCAGCCTCATCCGGCTGTCTCTCCGGTCTGGTGCACCATTTAACTCCCTGCCACCGTCTTTACCCCTCCAGACATCCGTCTCTCTTGGGGTTTCTTCTTCTCCTTCTTCTTCCCTTCCGGCCGCTGCACCCCGTCTGTCTCGCCCGACATGTCTCCCTTTCGCGCCGTCAACCCTCCAAATACGTCGGATCGGGAGACCGAAGATCAGGATCAGATGCCGACAACGTCACCCATCCCGTCCCAGTCGAATGACGCACCAAGAACACCACAACAATCCCAGCCACCGCCATCACAATCGCAACCGCCAAACCCCGCAGTCGACGAGGCAGCGACGCCGACGAGGGCCACTTTCGCAGCTACCAGCGGCATGTCTGCGCAACGACCATTCCCATCAGATCCGTTCAAGGATCTCGCTGCCAACATCACCGAACTCCCATCACCAACCGTCAGCACACCACCAACCAGGAACGATTCCCAGCGGTCGCAGCGTTCCGCCAAACGATCGAGGAGGGACTCGAGAGACTCGATAGACATGGACGTGGATACATCGGATGACGAAAATGCTGGCTCATCCGGCGAGAGCGTCGACGGAGATGGAACCTCTAAGAACAAGAAAAAGAAGACGCAGCGCTTCTACTGTACCGGATATCCTCCATGCAAGCTGAGCTTTACGAGAAGCGAACACCTGGCCAGACACATCAGGTAAGCCATCTTCCGCCTGTTCTGGCTCGATTGCCAATCTTAGTACTTATACTTTTCTGCGCCTGTGCAAACCCTGTTGGCGATACCTGGTCACTAACACCTGACCTCAGGAAACATACCGGCGAGCGACCATTTACCTGCCACTGCAGCCGAAAGTTTTCGCGACTTGACAACCTCCGACAACATGCTCAGACTGTCCATCAAAATGAAGAGATACCGCTAGACTCGCCTGCCGCAATGGGAACCAGGTTCCAGAAACAAGTGCGAACCGATAAGATGCGCCCGGTCGGAGGCAGGGCAAGGGCCTCGACTGCCGGGTCGACCGGGTCGACCGGTCGAGGCCACCAGAAGTCGTTTTCCACATCGAGCATCGGCTTGATAGGCTCAGCATTTCCGACAAACGACACCCGTCGCAGACCCCCTCCGATCGTCATGCCCGCCGATCCCCGGGCTCGATACCCCGACGATGCATCGTCAGTCGTCCACGACGGCTACTCTCAAGGTGCGCCGTCGCCAGGAGGCTATCACACGCCTACATCAACAACGAGCTACTCGACGACGACGAACAGCCCCGGTTGGGGTCCAGGCGGCCGCTCACCGGCTCCATTGCATTCGCACTCGCGCTCACATAGCATGTACAGCTCATACGGAGACCGCATACCCGGCCGTCGTCTCAGCCAGCCTTCGAGTTCGAATCCCTTCCTCTCGCCTTCGCGGCAGTTTGCTCCGGAGAGGATTGCGCCTTACTCGCCGTACTCTGGAAACAGCAGTCTGCTTGCGTCGCCGACAACACCAACATCCACCTGGTCTCGACGGGAGTCCATCTCCAGCGTTGCCGATGATGCGTATCGTCGTCGGACATGGCACCCGGATACCGGATTTGCCGGGGCGAGCCGCTTGAACCAGGTCACCAACACCTCGCAGCTGGGCGAGTCGCCGATCCCTCCTCCTCTTGCGGACCCGGAGCACCACCAGCACAACAATCAGCAGACGCAGCGCCTGCCCGGTATCGAGTCGTTCGACATTCCCCAAGCTTCGGCGCCAATGAACAGAGGCCCGCCGTCACCGATACCCATGATGATCGACTCGGGGTCAACTGCTCCAAGGCCCTCCGGGCCTGGCCCTGTTGGAGTGACGACGGAGAGGGAGATGGAACCTGCACGGGAGACGCGGGTGAGCTTCGATTACGACGCAAGTCTGAACCGTGGCATAAACAGGCTTGATATCAACCAGCCTCCTCGCGACAGTGCCACAGCCTGGGCGGACGAAGCAAATCAAGCAATGCTTGCGCGAGCCGAGCGAGTCCGTACCAATCAAGCACCTCCGACAGCGCGGTTCGAGCCCGATCCTGTCGTGAACAACGGTCAGCGATTTGCACCTCCTACCATGTCGGCGCGCCACCACCACTCGGCATCGGCACCGAGCAACCCTTTTGGAGAGCTACCAGACCGTGGGAAGAGACATGCCTGGTATATGGGACCGAGGGCCGCACACAACCTACCCACCACCATTCCCGAAGGCACACAGCACGTCGAGCGGACGACCCGTCCCCGTCCTACCATGGACCATCCCAACATGAACGGCTGGATGAGGACATTCCCGGCAGCACGTCAGGAGCCCCCCGTTGTTCATCAACAAGCCCGCGAACAGCCAGTCGAGCAAGGAAGGCCCGACTCTGGGTACCAAGAAGCCACCTACCAAGAAGTGAGACGTCCAGAGCAACCGAGCCGTGACCACCTGCGAGCTCTCGACGCCCTGGTAGCCGTCGCAACGAATGAGGCGACCACCGCGCAGCGTCAAGACCAGGAGCGGGAAAGGATTAGCGGCTGGAGCCAAGCAGCAAACCCAAACGGCGGCTACGACGCATATGACTCCCGAGCGAGGTGGGAGGCGGAGGGGAAGCGGGTCGAGCACGGAGATGCTCGCGAACCTGCATGGCAGGCGAATGTGCCCAGGAACCCTGAACTGCGGGCCGGGGACCCAGTGCGGCCTTATGACAGGCGGTGGTAGAGTTCAGCTGGTGTACTCGGATTCACGGGCGCATAAAGGCGGTCGAAGCTGCATATCGAGGGCGTGGAGCAGAAGTTCCAAGAGCTGATGGGCTGCTGCTGGCTACTTGTCCTTGGACCTGCACATCGACTGTCACCATCCGTTTGGCAGCCTGTCTCCTCCGACCGGCTTTTACATTATCAGAGCAAGACCCCTCGGATTTGGTGACGGCAGGTCACCTAACCAGGACTATGCCACAACACAGCACGAAGACAGGACCCAACGCGATATAGTCTTGCTTCCGACACTCCATGGTGACCCTCAACCTCAGGCAACCGGCAACATCCAACCATCTCCACTTCCTCGTTCTCACCCATTTCCGTTCCTGGCTTATCTGGCTTTTGCTTTGCAGGCGTTTTGTCATGCACTTAAGGCTGTTTGAAGGAAGGCACGCGTCATTCCACGCATGATACCACTCACTCGCTGCATGATACCCGCATACACGGACGACACTCGCTCGCTGCTTTGCATTACGGCTTTACTCTTTTGCTTTTCGGACGGAACGGCCCTGTTATCACCAACTCCCGAAAACCACCTCCACTCAAAACACTCGACACCCGACTAATACAACCGTCCCTCTTCCTTCGACGCTTACCTCCGCAGCCAACACCACTCCCTCTCTCTCTCATTTTCCTCGGTCTTTGCTTTGGCGTCACAGCAACAGCGGCGGCGGCAGTACACGAAACAGCCCGCATGTTTAGATTGGGTTTTGGGAACCGGCACACCACTCACGAAATGAATTTACGAAACGACTTTTTCCCTTCCTTTACTGTTATGAATCATGCTTTTGGCGCAACTTGTTACTGCGGGATATACCGGGGGCGGTTTCTGGTATTTATATTTGTTTTTATGTTTGCTTTTGGATACCCTTTCCTAGGTTTTTTACTGAGGGAAATATGACGGATGAATGACATGGGCAGTGGTCCTCGGCAGGGGAACTGGGGAGGGATGGACAAGCGACGGATTCAGCGAAAGGGGAGTGGGTGTTTGGGTAGGGAGAGCCTGATGAAACGATGCCCGCCTGATTCGAGGTTTAAGGCTCTGCTCTTGGCCGTCTATGGCCGGCCGTTGATGGTGTGTGCTGTGGTGTCTGGAGCAACCTGATGAGTCCGTGTTGGTTACCCCTGCGAAACCTTGGGGCCAGGCCGGCCGGCGGGCTTGCGTGCTTCGAGAACTTGGCACGTGTGTTGTTCTCTGAAGGCACCCGTGGACTTGGTTATGACATCAGACCTCGCGCTGCTCTCTCCGGGTATGTAGACTCGAGCATCGACAACAAGCCCGTCTTCCGCCTCCGGGCAACGAGAAGAGGGCAAGACAAACACATTAGGTAGTATATAACGACAAATAGCAAATGACTTCGTTGGTTTTGCTGTAAACACTACATATCCCTCAAGCTCTCGTGATTATGCCTTGTTCACTTCACCTCCACCAGCCTCGCATACACAACCTACACACATATACGAGTTGATCTCCGCTCATGCTCAGATCACATCATGCTCCCAGGGAAAGATTTTGGAGACTTTTTCTACCCACGACCAAATATGCGAGTAATAAATGATCATTATCGTCTAAACAGCTTACAATAAATCGACAGCCCACCTCCGCCTATTGTCAAAGGTAAGTAGGTAGGTTGGTTATCCAAGACCAAATCACAACTCCTTGAACGCCCAGTATGCCTCCCATCCCGCACCTTTCCAGTCTCGCGTATGTACACATACCCAACAAGTCTCTTGTCCTTCATGACCCACGTAGGAGAGCAAGGTAGGCATAGCACATATCAACATTAAACATCGCATCCCATCCATCTATACCATACCATCCATCCCAACTCGTATCTCACCCTTCTTTCCTCCAGTTTGCACACAGCCCATCCTATCCTATGCATCAACCATCAATATCCAACATACTCTTAACCTGCTGCGGCGGACCAGATACACTATTCGTGCTATTCGTCCTCGTCACCCTATCCCCACTGTTCCCACTCCGTCCGCTCGCATCATCCCTATAAGGCGGCGGGTCGGTCTCAGGCGGACCGTCCTTCATCAGATCCTTCACCCTGTCAACACTAATACTCGTCCCCGGGAACAGCAAGCCCGCGGCGGCGGCCTGGACGCGCTCCGCCTTCCTTCTGTCCGACTTGCCCTGGCCGACGGGGATGACAGGGATGACCATGCGCGAACCCATGCCGGGGTGCTGCTCGCTGCGGCCCATGGAGCGCATCTCGACGATCTCACCGTCTGGGTTTAAGGCGGGGCCCGACTCGGCCACGATCTGCGCGTTGCGCTCGGCGAACGTCTTCGCCGTGGCGCGCCCGCCGCCGACCTCGCGGACGTTGCGCGCGATGCGGTCGCGCATGCGCTCCGCCCCGGGGTCGTTGGGCCTCCACCACGCCGGCTTGCGGGAGATGCCGAGCTCGCGGTTGATTTCTTCTCCTCTAGCGCGGCGCTGGGCTTGTAAGGCGCGGTCCTCGTTGGGCGTGGCGAAGCCCCAGATGCAGTTAATGATGATAATCAGTAAGGACGGGGCGTAGCCGCCGAGGTACATGGCCAGCACGTTGGGTCGGAGGTTGAGCGGGGAGTTGGCCCAGCTGAAGGTGACGAGGATCTGGTAGCCGACGACGCACCCCGCTAGGGGCAGGAGGAGCATGAAGCGGGCGGGCGTGAAGCGGAAGAGGCCCAGGCCGCGGTTGATGAAGCCGCGGTTGCGGGGGCAGTAGTGCTTTATGCTGTGCCAGAGGGAGACGAGGGTGATGGCGAGGCAGACGACGAGGAAGAAGGCGCCGATCTTGAAGCGGATGTCTTGGCTGGAGGGTTTTGCTACGGTGAGGGCCTGCTCCGGGTAGCGCTGGTGTTCGATGGGACCCCAGTTGCGGGGGACGATCATGAAGAAGTTCTGGAGAGGCGGGACGTTAGGATGGGTTGGTGGAGGGAAGGGTTGAGGAAGAGAACGTACCAGCCACAGGAAAAGGTAAAACACCAGAGGCAGCCAGAACTCGAACATGCCTCTCCTGTCGTCCTGGGGCAGGACAAAGGGGTTCGGGTCGATAAACTGCCTCTCCATCCAGCTGCCCCAGTGTCTGACGGCCTCCCACACGAGCGCCATGGTGCCCATCTGCATGAGATACCAGAAGAAGACGTTGAGGATAATAGGGATCTCGGGCAGGTAATACCGGTCGACATCGACGTTGGTGAGTAGAGAGATCAGGGCAGCACCGACGACAAAGATGGCCCAGTACCACTGCCACCGCCTCCCGATGGGCACGAACCGCTTCTCGACGGGCAGGTACATGCTGCCGTGCTTGTTGAGGTTGACCATGATAGCGACGAGCGTCAGGCCGAAGGCGATGGCGAAGCCGATGCCCACCCCGGCGCGGGTGCCGATGCCGTAGACGGGGTGGTAGCACGAGGTCGAGTTGAGGAATGTGCCATTGGGGAAGACCAAGGCCGGGGTGTAGGGCTCGAAGGTCAGCAGGCAGCGCGAGCCGTTGGACAGGGTGCCGTTGGTGTAGAGGGTGTAGTTCCAGAAGTCGAGGGCCGTCTTGTTGAAGTGCACCCCGCCGATGAGGGTGTCGCTGGTGTTGGCGCCGGGAGCGAAGGAGAGGATGTCGCGCGCGTCGAAGATGGAGGGGGAGAACATGGCTGCTGCGACCTGGCCTACGCGCCTGAGCAGGCTTGGGGGTTGAAGTGGTTGGTGTCGCGGTTCGAGGAATTGGTTAGGTAAGATATGCACGACAATCGATACCTATCAGACCTGGATGACGCAGGTGGAGGTGCAGATAAGGTCAGGTCAGGTCAGATAGGTGAGGTGGGAAGGAGAAGGGGTGGACAACAACACGACGCCGTTAGGACATTGCTCCAACAACAACAATTGAGGATGAGGATGGAATAGAGGAAAAAAAAAGCTGGATTGAGTCGGGTCTATCTAACGAGCAAATGGCAGGAACCGTCAGGCTTACTGAACCATAAAAGAATGCCGAAGCTCCGGCGGCGCATTCTTGCACTTGACTGGAGTGGCTGCGGTGTAAAATCTCTCAATGCCCAGGTGCGGAGCCAATCACGGAAAGCGCGGGGACAACCTGGTTGGCTGATTGCCCTCATCCATGACTTGCAGAAAAACAACAACGGCAGGAACGGTCGCTTACTACGAGTCTTGAAGCAGGTACGTTCGGGATTTCGCGGGTTTCTTCTTGGTTAACATCTGCGTCCGAGGCACCTTGAACATCTTCATACTTAACGATCTTCCAATGCATTTCTCTTCCTCTCGTTCCGGTGAAGACATGATGAGATTCATGACGATGACCTCACACCGGGAATGCCGTGAAAGCGGGGCTGGCTTTAGCTTAGCGGTTCCGCTGGTCAGAGCTGATCTAGCCTGATATGGTTAGCTGGAAGGATAACCTCGATGGGCAATTGGGAACAGCATCAAATGCCCGCCCAATCCGTCGTTGACACAGATTATGAATAAGGTATCATTCTATCACAGCTTCTTGTCTTTCTGCTTATACCATTC
The DNA here is from genome assembly GCA_009194965.1 of Coniochaeta sp. 2T2.1. NCBI lineage: Eukaryota > Fungi > Ascomycota > Sordariomycetes > Coniochaetales > Coniochaetaceae > Coniochaeta > Coniochaeta sp. 2T2.1. The sequence continues at coordinate 31,360 of VSMA01000055.1, forward strand.
CACCGTCCGCTCGAGCCCTTCCTGCAGACTGACCCTAGGCTTGTAGTGCAACCTCGCCTTCGCCTTGTCGATATTTATGGTATGCTGGAAAAATGTGTATCGTATAGCATCAAGCGACAGCGTCGACTCCTTCTTCCCAAACGAGAACAGCCAGGTCATCCACTCCGCCAGAAACCCGATGGTCAACCCAACAGTCTTGGGGATCGACACAATCTCATCATGCTTGACCGGCTTTCCCAGAAGCACCGACGTCCTGATAGTGAGATCCCAGAACGGGATGTGCTCATCGTTGTTGACGTTAAACACCTCGCCCTCAACCCTTTCAGCAGCCGGCAAGGGGTCCTTATCGTGGGCAGCTAACAACGCCCTGGCCGCGAGCAGATGGGCATGGCACGCGTTGCCGATATAGATGAAGTCGAACAGGTTCTCGCCCTTGCCGAAGCGGTACTTCGCCTGCCCGTTGTTGACGACGTCGACGATGTTCTGGAAGAATGCCGGATCGTCGGGGCCGAATGTCGTGCTCGTGCGGATGGCGCAGGTGAGCATGCCGCCGTTGGAGTTCTGTCTATTTGCGGCCAGCACCTCGCGTTCCTTGACGCCCATGGATCGCGAGTAGCCCCTCGACTGCTTAGCGGCGTCGAGGATGGGCAGCTCTTTGTCGTCTTTCAGCTCCGCTACGCCGTCGTAACCCACTGATTCCGTGGAGGCAACTACCAGAGCCCGCACGCTTCCGGCGCGCTCGGCTGCGGCGAGGAGGTTGCGCGTGCCCTCGACGTTGACGCGCCAGTGGAGAGAATCGTTCTTGCCCATTGACGGCGGACAGGCTGTGTGGAAGATGACTCGCGGCGGGGGGTTCATGGACGAGAAGGCGGCGTCGACGGCTGGGGAGTCGGCAATGTCACCCGTGATGTAAGTTGCAGAGGCATGACGGCGTGTTGGGCGACTGGTGTCGATGTCGAAGGCGTAGATTTTGCAGCTGGGCTCGGCCTCTAGTATGGCGCCGACGAGGTTGTGGCCGTAGAAGCCGCAGCCTCCAGTCACGAGCACGGAGCCGAACGTCTCGTCTGAAGCCATGGAGGCGATGTAGATGGATGAGCTCAATCACTGGGCTATGAGGGCAAACACATGTTTAAGTACTTCGTAAAAGGGACCGCATGCTACCAAGACATAGTTCGTTTCACGGTTGAACACAATGAGCACTGCCTATCGCCGAGATTAGCTAATGTCTATCCATGCGCCAAGCAGAAGAGCTCGCTCAGCACACGTGACCGCGCCATGGAGAGAAACGAGTTCCCCTCGATACGTAAGGTAGTTTCTACTCCACGGCAAAATGAAGCCATCGCGACCGAACCTTTGTCGAAAGCGGTGGCACCGAGAACACCGGGAAAGCGGAGCCGATCAAGCTCCGGCGGAGACACTTGAAGCCTAGAGTCTAGACCTGATTCGGTTAGCCGCTTGTCCCGGTCCACTTTAACTTCGACCACAGTCGGGACAGCATCACTCTTGCAGGTCAATGGCAGCACAGCTTGCCCACCACATGCCACTGCCACTTCCCCTCCTACTCCCACCATGACAGCTCCCAACGACGACGAGGAGCCCTCCTACATCGACTACGAGACCTTCCTCTCGCCGGACTTCTCCCCCTCCTCCTTCGCCAACACCCTCGTCCGCGCGACCAACAATGAGAACGACACGCCCCTCGACCTCTCGACGCCGCTGTCGCGCGTCCTCTTCGACATCCAGGAGATCGACTCGCACATCGACGTGCTCACCACGCGGTCCGCCATCCCGCTGCTCGCGCACACGCGCGAACAGACGGCCGCCAGCACGCGCATCGTGACCGAGATCGACGGCCAGGTGAAAGCGCTCAACGACAGCTACAGGCAGCTCGAGAAGGAGGTGATACAGAAACACGCCGAGGCCGAGGAGGTGCAGCAGGTCGCCTCGCGGTTGTGGGAGACGCTGAAGCTGGGGAGGGCGGTGGGGAGGTGTCTGCAGCTCGGGAGGCAGTTAGAGATGCAGCACTCTGAGTTGACTGGTTCCGGTTCAACCTCGACGACGACGACTTCTGCTTCTAACAGCAGGAAAGAAGACCACCGCGCCCTCGTCCGGTCGACGCACACCCTCCTCTCCCTCCGCGAACTACTAGCAGGCAGCACAATTCCAGGCTCGGAGGGGTACGGCCTCGACCGCGTCTCCACCATCCGCACCCTACAAACCAGCATCATCGACCCGATCGAGCGCTCGGTGCGGGAGACATCAGAGCGCATAATCCGCGAGTTCTCCCCCGGGTCATCCACCTCATCGGCGCCCACATTCTCGCAAACAGAAGAGATCCGCGCCCGCACCGTCAGCGCCCTGACGGCGCTCTACCTCCTCTCCCCATCCCAAGCAACCACCAAGCCCGGGGGTAAAGAAGAAAAGTGGACGCCCACCCTCATGCTACAAGCATTGGAAGTCTACCTCCGCTCCGCCCTGCAAAGCAGCATCGCGGGCCTAGCCCGCGGTCTCGCCGCCCTGCCCTCCCTCGACCGCGCCCTCTCCGAAGTCGTAGCGCGGTGCCAGAACGTCGTCGCGCTCGAAGCCGTGCTGGAATCAACCAAAACCCCTCCACCCCGGGGAGGAACAGGCAACTTGCTCCAGCCTTTGTTGGCCTACCTCGAGACGGGTTCCTTAGCGTCCTACTTCTGGCGGACGCTGGCGTCCAGCCTGGCGACGAGGGTGCAGGAGATCGTCAACCGCGGCGGTGTCTCTGCCCGGACGCTGCGGACGAACAAGGCCGCCGTGTCGGACGCGATCAGGGACTGCGTGGTGAGGGGCAGCCGGGTGCCGAATGCCATTGCCGCTACTACTGCCAAGGGGGGGAAGAGGGCCGGGGATAAGGATAAGGCGGGGGGAAGCTGGGATCGGGAGGCGGCGGTTATGGTTGGGGCTGTCGTTGGGAATTTGGGGAGGTAGTCAATCGAACGCAAAGCCTGGGGCGCAAATCTACGAGTACTAGAAGCTCGAGGGGAGACATTTATATCCAACAGAGAGTTGAGGAAGGGAGCTATTCCCGTCCCGGCCACCTTATGCCCAAACCGCCATCTCTCGTCTCTCCGTGACCGCCGCCTCCTTTCTCAAGACATAGGCAAGCCGGCTTGTGAAACAGGTGGCCTCTCCTCTGCCGTACGAAGCTCGCGTACAAGCCACCAGCCACATAGACAGCGGCAATGCTGATAACCACCGGCCAGCGAAACTGATCCGGCCGCGAGAAGATGATGGTCGTCACGTACGACGCGAGCTCGAAGAGGTTTTGAAACGCCGCCTCGACAGTCGAGAACGATCCGCGGTGGGCGGCCTCGACTTCCTGTTCGCACACGAATTAGCCCAGGTCCCAGTCCCACCATGAACAAACTCTGTCAAAACCGGACAACTTACATCCTGCACAATCCCCTGCGCACAAAGATCATAACTCCAAAGTCCCACCCTACTAACCACCACGCCGACCACAAGTCCCATCGCCCTCCCCACCTCCCCCATCCCCTCCCCCTTACCGCCGACATCAGCGAAAAACAGCCCCGCGCCCAAAGCCAACCAGCCCATCTGCCAGCTGAGACTCCACATGGCCGCCCTCACGACCCCGATGCGCCTCATCAACAGCGGCGCGACGAAGGTAGCGCTGAGCTCGAATAGAGTAGAAACGAAGCGGACGAGCCCGACTTGCAGGGACGTGAAGCCCAGCGACAGGAGGTAGGTGACCATCTGGCCCGACAGCGAGAGGACGGTGAGGTAGAGCAGGCAGAGGGAGATTGAGGGGAGGAAGGCGCGGTGGTGGAGGTAGTGGGATAGGGACGGGGGTAGGGGGAGGATGCGGGAGATGGGTGAGAAGATGGAGGCGGAGGCTGTTGAGGCTGGGAGTGGTGATGTTGGGGGGTTGTGCTCTTCGGCGGGGGTTTGGGAGGGACGGTGGAGGGACGGGATGTTGTTGTAGACCTGGTTGTGTCAATACGGACCTAGGAGTTCGATGTCAAGGGTAGGTACCTACCTGAGCGATGCATATGTACTCGGGCAAGATGGAGAGGAGGTTTATGCCGAATGTTGCCCAGATCGCGACGGTCGTTGACGCCACAGCTATGGATGCGATAGCTAGCGGGCCAAGCAGCTTGCATAGAAGGTCTATCCGGCGCATGCGGGCGTTGAGAGCTTCACATACACGTCAGTCTGTTGCTAGTACCGTCCAGGCTCTCAACATGGAAGTATGGTCACTTACACGAACGCACAACATCATCGCCCTCAGTCATAACAACCACCCAATCCCTCTCCACAGCCACCAGATTCGCAGTTGCGCACAGCTTCTCAACACATGCCAGGCCAACCAATACTCCAAACAAGCCCATCACCACAACTCTCTCACCCAACTCGCTGCCTCCCCAGATACCCCCACCCTCCTGCCCAGCCTTAACCCTCACCATCAAAAGAAGAACAGCACAGCTCCCCACAACAGCCAGCCTCCCACCAACAATAGACCCCCTCACGACCTCCAGCCTCCTCCGCCCGCCAACCGACTTGGCCGCCCCATCTACGACATCGCCCACCAGCTGCGCGCCGAGGATGACGGCGGCAGACCGCACAAGCTCGTAGATGGATAAAGGAAGCAGAGATGAGGGGAAAATGTCAGCGAGAAAGAGCACGGCGCCGAACTCGAAGAGCCGGCTGTTCCATGTTGAGAGGAAGTGGCTCGCGTATAGCCGGGCTGTTAGGGAGGGTGGCAAGCGGGAGAGAGAGGATGGGGGTAGGAGGGAGTCCTCGGACTCGGAGTCAACCTCAGAGGTAGGGAGGAGCATGGGGGATTCGGGGTCGAAAGATGGGTAGTCCTGGAGTAACACCGCCTCGAGGAACCCCGGGCCGCCATCACGGCTTTGTCTTGCTGGAGGGACGGGAGACATACTCCATTTGTCGGGTTGGGAAGATGTGGCCACAGGACTCGGACGCGACCACAGAGAATATATATATCATAAATTTATGCAGCTTGAAAAAGAAATGATGGTTTTTTGAGGTTCAAGCAAGATGGTTGTCGCGAAGTTACGGTGAGAGGAATCTCGGCATGAAGAGGAAGGCATCTCCGATTTCGCCCCGCAATCTGACCACTTACCCTATAGGAATTTCGCTATCAGTCATGAGGATTGACCGCACAATTACACGGCCATGCCATTACACGAGAACGGGAGTGAGACGGCATTCTGGCAAGGAGAAGAGAATAATTAATCTAGATATTAAAAGACTGCCACCCAAGGCATATTGACAATGTGCCACTTTTCACCCGAACCCTTTTGACCGTCAACGGAAATGCAGAACACCAGACACACATCCAGGATAATTAACCATCTCGATTAAACTAGATCCAAGCCCCGAAACACCTCGCGTACACCATCTTCACCACCTGCACCATCGCACAGTAAACCACCAACTCCGCCGCCAGAAACCCGATAAACGAGTACGCCGGCTTCACCAACCCAATCATCCCCGCCAGAAAGGGGATATACGGGAGCGCAACCCCAACGCTCATAATGGTGACGGTAGCTAGGGCCAACACCCACGAGCTCCGGCTCCTCAGGATGGGCACGTCCGCGGTCCGTAGCACGTGCACGATGAGCACCTGCGTCAACAAGCCCTGCCAGAACCAGTGCGTATTAACCATCGGCACGCCGACCATATCGTCCGCCGTCCTGACTCCGTAGAAGAACCAGCCCAGACAGAACGTCGTGATGTCGATCACACTGCTCGTCGGTCCGAAACAAACGATAAACCGCAGCAAATCCCAGACACTCCACCGATGCGGGCCGGACAGGTAACTCTCGTCCATTCGATCCCAGGGTATCGCCATCTGCGAGAAGTCGTACAGCAGGTTCTGCACGAGTATCTGCGTCGGAGACATGGGCTGGTAGGGGAGCCACGACGAGGCGATGACGATGCTGAGCACGTTGCCGAAGTTGGACGACGTCACCATCTTGATGTACTTCATCGAGTTGCCGTGGACGAGGCGGCCCGCCCGCACGCCGGCGACGATGATGTTGAGGCATTTCTCCGTGAGGATGACGTCGGCGCAGTCCTGGGCCGCCGTCACGGCGTTCTTGACGGAGATGCCGACGTCGGCTACCGATAGGGCGATGCAGTCGTTCATGCCGTCGCCTAGCATGCCTACTGCTTGCCCGGTGGATTTGAGGGCGCGGACGACGTCGCCTTTTTGGGAGGGGGTGAGCTTGGCTAGGACTGTTGCTTGCTGGACTGCGAGGCTGAAGTTGGCTGGGGTCATCTGCTCCAGCTGGGGACCGGTAAAGGCGATTACGCTGCCGTCGACGTCTTGTGTGCCCTGGACGTTGAGGGTGCGGCACAGTTTGGTGGCGATGCGCGCGTTGTCTCCGGTTAGGACTTTGACTCGAACGCCCAGATCTTGAAGAGAAGCTATAGCCTCAGCTGCGTCGTCGCGAGGAGGGTCGAGGAAGGTCAGAATGCCCTCGAATACCATTTCCTTGCAGAGCTCTGTGTCGGACGTGTCTTCGTTAACTGGCAGTGGCAGTACTCGAGTCGCGACCCCAAGCACACGATAGCCATCATCGTTCAGGGTGTGGACCCTAGCGAAGAGAGACTGCCGGCTGGCGGCTGCGAGGTGGACAGTTCTGTCGCCTACCTGCATATCTGTGCAGAGATTGATGACCTCTTCGAACGCGCCTTTGCAGATTAGCAACGGACGACCAGCTTGAGACTGGACAACGACGCTGGACCTGCGCTTCTCAAACTCGAACGGGATCTCCATGATCAGGTCGTCCAGGCACGCCTTCTCTGCCCGCTCCTCCTGCTTTCGAAGTAGAGCGGCGTCAATCTGGTTCTTCTTGCCCTTCTGGTAGAAAGCATTGGTGTATGCCATGCGTAGAACCGTGTTGCTTTCCACCGCGGAGCAGTCCTCCGCCGTGGCGAGTGTCATCTCGTCCTTGGTCAAGGTACCCGTCTTGTCGCTGCACAGGATGGACATGGTGCCGAGGTTCTGAACAGCTGCAAGAGGCTTGACAAGCAAACCCTTGCGCTTCAGCAGTGATGCACCTCGCACCAAGTTCGCGTTGATGATGGTTGGGAGCATCTCGGGAACTATTCCGACCGCGACCGTCAGGCTAAACTGAGCTGCGTGGGCCCAGTCTTTGGACAGCATGCCACGTATGACGAGCACCACTGCCACCATGACGACCATAAATCCAATCAGCATATAGCTGACCCGCTCGATGCCCGCATCAAACGCGCTCTGTGGCTGTTTCCCGTCGAGCTGCTCCCTGATAGATGCGATGAATGCCTGATCTCCGGTCGAAATGACAATGGCGACACCGGTCCCCGAGACGACGCTGGTGCCCATAAAGGCGATATTGGGCAAGTCGAAGATTGCCTTGCCAAGCTTGTCCGAGACGGTACCCGCATTCTTTTCCTGCGGCATGGTCTCTCCCGTCAGACTAGACCGTGAAATATGCAATCTGCTGGTCTCAAGGAGAAGGCAGTCGGCCGGAACATTATCTCCCGGGTTGAGCATGACTACGTCACCAGGGACCAGCCTCTTGAACTCCACGGATTCTTCGAGGTAGGACGAGGTGGCTACCCGTTTAGGACGGGGCCGGCGAACCTGAATAAGCCTTTCGACGCCCGACTGGAGCTTGACCGCGGCGAGATTGGCGCGAAACTCCTGGATAAATCGCGCGCAACAGGAGAGTGACAGCATCAATACGACAACGCCAAAGTTGACCCAGTTCCTATCGGGAGTGGCGACGGCCAGTACCATCAGGGCGACCAAGAGGCTGTTGAACGGGTTGCCGATGGATGACAGTAGAAGCTTCCACCAGGGACGCTTCTCCTTGACCGACAGGATATTCGACCCGACCAGCTTCTCCCGTGCGCAGACCTCTCCCGGAGTAAGTCCTTCCTTGCGCGACATGTAGTGGTCCAAAACTTTACTATCGGAAGCGGATGAATAGGCCCAGATAAGGCATTCCCGAGATAAGCCGGTAGACTCGAGGTGATCCAGCCAGGTTGTCTGGCTGCCGATGACCGGACATGCTGCTGCGGTAAGGTTAGTATCAACACGCCGATGCGAGGTGTCGATGGTGGTCAAACCGATGGCTCCCAATTCTTCGTCGCCGACCATCCGGCGGCTTCTCCAGCGTCGAGGTACCATAGTCGTGTCAAAGAGGATGTGGAACAGCTGAAGGTTGGACAATAAACGGTGTTTAACCAGGCTGATCGCTGGTCGTGGCACAACTCATCGGTGTCCGCAGCAGTACGACGGGGTGCTGTTTATATGCGATGACAGGCCTCATGAAGATCTCGCCAGACAAAAGGAACAAGAGCCTTGTCCACTCGCGGCCTCGATGAAAGCGATTGTTGAGGAGTGCGTCGCTTTGTCGCCTTTGTCGATCTTGCCATCTCCCGGATGTCGTTCTTCTGTTGCTTCGGTAGCCGACACAAGCGCTTTGTCGAGGACATGAAAAAGTTCGCGGCAGCTGGGCTGGATGAGTAACGGAGTAGTGGACGCCATCGACAGATGATCGGATGCCGAGAAATGCGGACACGCCCGACAACTGGGTCATCCGATATAAGATGGTGAAGAAAATAGCATATGAAGATGTGAATATGGAAGGGGAAAAGCCGTGTTGATGAAATTAACTAACAGACAAGGGGTAATTCACCTTGACCACATCCTGTTGCCTCTCCATGATTGCTGCTCATCAAGGAGATATGGCTGTCGCACAGCAACGCCATGTTGCCAAGCTGGACTGAACAGACCGACTGCATTGGCAACATGAACTGCATGCAATGCAGGCAAATACGGGACCATGCCATGAGTACCCGGCAGTCAGCAACTGAATCGCCTGGTTGCCAGAAATAGTATGCCATTTAGTACAGTGGCTGTCTGCGGCATGGCATGCCCTTTGCTCCAGTTACTGAGGGTCAATGTCGTGATGCGAGTCAGAGGAGAGATGCATCTGCCTCCTCTCGAGCCGGCATGGTTTGGCCATCAGAGCAGCCGGGAGATGATTATTGGCACCCATCAATGGATGAGGATCGCCGTGCTGTTGAGCCAGCGTTAGTTGCCATCCGGCGCAAGAACGACGCGAGTACGCAGACGGGATTCCCAGATCTGCCCCCGATTTCGATCAAGCCCTGATAGTTCTGCAGAAGTTCGATGGAAGACTCCAAGGGGAAGGCGTCCTTTCTCCTGCCGATGTATCTGCACGTGGTGTGCTATGATTAGTTGGGATCCAGCATGTACCGAACAGCAAGGTGGATGGCGTGGGACGAGCAGCAGCATCAAAATGAATAGACGGAAGAGAGATGGTGGTTGAAATAAGATTCATTTTAGTCCCAGATCGGATTCTGGGGATCTGCTGACTAACACGAGTGCACGGTCCAGTTAAGAGCAATTGAGCCAGTTACGGAGAGCGCAGCGGGCCCACACCTTTAACTGCAATGTGATCCACCGGTTACACCACTTCAACTACAACAAACCTACAAACTGTCTGGTCTCATCAAGCAGAAGCTTGCTCGGTCATCATGGACGACCGCTTTCTCTCGGCCGATCAAAAGTGAGCTTGAACCTACTCACATTGTGCAGCCACTGTGGAACTCATCGAACTGACCACGTGCACAGGCTCCTGGAGTCCGGTTTGTTCGCCGACGTGACCGTGACATGCAAGGGCAAGACGTGGAACCTTCACAAGAACATCCTTTGCTCGCGCAGCGTCTGGTTTGAGAAGGCTCTGAACGGTAACTTTGTGGTTTGTCTCATCTCCGCCGTGTCCGAGATTCTGCAAGCAGCGTGCTGACGACGCGGTCAGGAGGCCTCGACCGGAGTTGTCGACATCACCAACTTTGAGCCCGAAGCTGTTGACCTGCTGATCACTTACATCTACACTGGAGTCTGCGGGATATCAAAGATCAAGCCAACCCACAAAACCCAGTTCCTACCTTGCATCGAGGTGTTCACCATTGGCGATTATTTCGCCATGATTCCACTGACCAAGATCGCCCTGGATGCCCTCAAGGCCGACTTCGACACCAGGATCGGCCCCATGCAGCTGGGCCACGAGCAAATCGACTACATGGACGAGCTTATGGACGCCATCAAGCTCGTCTACCAGGACATACCCCTCACCGACACCAGTTGCAACACAAACAGCCGCGACAGTACTAGCAATGCCCTCCGGACCGCCTTCGTCAACTTTGTCTTCGCCGCTCGATATTTTTTCCTCAATGACAAGGCCTTTTCAACATTCCTGGACTCCGCCCCGGTTTTTGCCCTCGACTTGTTCCGTGTCATGCGCAGTGCCGCTGATTTCGTCGCGCTTCCACCTGACCCCTACTGCTCCATTTGCAGGAGTAAACCAACCAGATCAGACAAGGGGTACTACACCCATCTTGCCCCGGAGAAGCTCAAGGTCATTGCATCTTGTGCCAACTGTGCGTCCAAGAAGGAGCTTCTGCCACCGACCGAAGACTGGTCAGGGAAGACTATCAATTCCAGCTAGTTGGTGGCATGTGTCTTGGAGCGTGTGTTAGTGATTTCAGAAAGTAGGCCGTAGGTATCCGGTAATCTACAGTTCATCATCTTTGTGGTTCCGCCCTCCAGTTGTGACCTACCAGTTCCTGACTCTCAGCTCTGCAGTAGGACTTTACACCAGCGCGCCTTTAAGCAGTGTGCAACAGCAGGAGGTTGCTTGCTCAATATTGTTTGATCGAGGTGCAAACCATGACGTGTCCTCCAAAAGTTTCTAACTCCGGACGAAGCCGATATAAACGGTCACGGACATGAACATCAGGCTGCGTTGATTGACGTGTTCCGTGAATTTCCATATCCTGCATTATCTCCGGTCCGTCTAATATTGTATGAAGGGAATGACCTGTTATCAGTGCTCAAAAGCATCCCGTCTTCAAGAGTTGCGACGACCCGCTGCGCCGTGGCGTTCGTGCGTCCCACGATGCCGTGATGAACCTTCATGTTCCCAATTATTGATCTCAAGGTTTGAAGGACCCCAATTTCTGGGTCCACGAGTGTTCGACGGAATGATATATATAAAACTCGCAAGTTCTCCTTCCACATCTCTTCATTACTCTCTCTTCGAAAATTCAGAACCCTCTCGATTCTTTCATCACCCCGGTGCCAACCACCGATTTCACCACATTCTTCACAAGATCAAGCCACACCCACCAGATTCAAGAAAACAACAATCATGCTACCTTCGAACTGTTCCCCATGCTCCCGCAAGAGCTTCAGGACAAGGTGTGGCACTTCGCACTCGAGGAAGCTCATCGGGACAAGGGGCTGCAAGTGTTGTGCCACGCCGGTTGCGAGGTCCCAGTGCTTCCTGACGAGTCTTCGAGGAGCAGTGAACGCCTCGAAAGCCCGGTATTCAACGGGAGTATGAACAAAAAGTTCGGACTGCGAAATTTAAAGAACCTGATTCTTTCCTGCAAAGACGCCAAAGACTACTTGCAGCACCCTTCGGCACAAGCAGCGTAGGCTCTTGCTCTGCGCTCCTCCTGCTCCCCGCAGCACCACAGATGGAATACGGACGTACTGCGTCGACACCAGCACGAGTCTCAAATTTCCCAAGCAAGGCTTCTACAGCGTACTCTATGAACTCGACGAGGTTCTTATCGAGTGTTCCGCCCCTCAATATGAGTATCTCACCGTACCGGACCCCCGCGTATTCGTGCCCTCTGGCCTACATCTCCTGCGCCACATCCACCTCGTCATCCGCCAGCACGACCTAGCCACCTTCATGCTGCAATCTTCCATTCTCAGGGCGGCCGCCGAGCGAAGTGGTGCATTCCCCTCATTCCGGCGTCTAGTCTTGGGACCTCTCGGCGACACGCCCCCGGCCGGACGGACGTACAAGTTCTCAACGGACGTGCTGCAGGCGGAGCTACTACCCGTACGAGAAATGGACTGATCCGCAACCTGGAACTCGCTCTGCTGACGTACTTCCACCCTCGCTTTCCGACCGTGCCCCGACCCGTTCTGGGAGGCGGAGGCTCCCTCCGGCTTTATTATCCCCCAGGATGTGATGCTAATCCCCTTCTCTCCACTCGATCACTGGATGTTGTTCGGCAGCTGCAATGGCCCCTGGAGGTTGGCGATGCTGAAGTTGCGCCACTACTACGGGGAAAACAAGGAGGAAGTCAACGTAACCGAGCGGTGGACGGCGGGTGAGAGACGGCAGTGGCTAAGAGAGATTCGCGAATTTATGGGGGAGGTGGCCTGGAATAAAGACATAGGTGGCCCGGCAGCCTGGAGTTCTGCGGATCTACCAGGTCAATGTTATTAGCGACTCCCCGAGGTTGCTTCTTGTTTATCCAAGGGTGATCGTCCATTCACTTGGATCATCAACCGGCCTTTTGTTTCTGCTTATTAGGGGGAGGTGAGTTTTGTTAATGGGAGACTGGGACAAATGCACTGTGTGCTTCGGTCACAGCCAGACAGTATATGTTCAGGTGGCAGCGGCCTTTTGGTCTTTTGGTTGGGACGCTACATCGGTTGTTGTTTCACGTGGAAGTCCCATCTAGCTAGTACACATGGTATGTGCGGTGTTCAGTCGTTTGGTTAGATTATGGATGTTGTTGCGGTACCTGAATAGACGACTGAACTGTCAGGTGATTACCATCGAGAATGAAAGCACAGGTATTGCAAAGACGAGAGACCTAGTTGCGGTAGTTAGATACGTATTGGCATGTTGGAAGATGGAGTCTCTGTTGATTTACATTGCTATGTCTCTGTCACCGTTCTCAACGGGAACGTTGCGCCCCTTTGCTCCGTCTCTTATAGACCACTCTGCTGTGCTATATTTCTCGAATCATCTCGGCTGCCAGTACTCCTCCGTGTAGCCTGACGGGAAGTCCGATGCTTCTCTCCAAAATGTTCCAAGCTCGCGCCACCAAGCAAGCTTCTCGGCCTCCGTCCAGACGGGATAACCAATCTCTCTCAACCTCGCCAAGTGCTCCTGGAGGCTACGTTTCCTGTTTCTGATCGTCCTTTGCTGAAAGCTCATGGGGTCATGAATCCTGGGAGCATCCGCCACCTGCACGGAGTCGGACTCCAGGACGAAGGACTCGAGTTCCTGCATATCTTCTTCTGGCTTAGGTTCCGCAGTAACGAGCTCGCATGTCTGCGGCTTGGACTCCGAGCCGCCGAACGGCCCTAGAAGCAATCCGCGCAGATCCATGCCAACTACATCAGGTGAGCGGGTGGCGAGGTTCCAGGTCAGGTCAAGGACGAACTCCATGTGACAGCCTTGGCCCAGCTGTATGTGTCGAATCTCTTGTATGAAGGCCGGCCAGTTCGCATGTTGGAAAGTATGGTCCGTAGCAAAGAATTCGAAAGTGTCCAACTCCAAGCTAATACCCATCTTCGTAAGACTCTCAGTCTCGGGAAAGAGCGCAGCTTGCTTCCTCAGGATGTGGTCGAAGTAGTTCTTCGCCTCACGGCATGAAAGAAGGAGGTTCACCGGAGCCGCGGGCTGCCCGCGTGGTTGGATATAACGAAAACCCTCATCAATCTTCCAAAACTCCAACCCCCCGGCACGAACCTTCTTGAATTCATCTTTCTTCCTGCTGCCACGTGGACCAAGGAACTCCTCTTGCTCGCTGTCACCATATACCGCGACATATCTGCCTCGGCTTCTTCGGTGGGCTTCCTGGAATGCGAAGTGCCAGATTTTATCTCGAATCTCGGGCGGCAGATTACCGAAATAGTGGAAGTTAAAAAATCCGGAGCTGAACCAGCCCCTGGCGGAGAACAAGGGAACCGCGCAGCTGAAGAAGTCGGTCATGTTTAGTTAGGGTTTGGGATGGTGACGGAGGAGCTTCTGTGTGATGCCGAGCTTTGAATCCAGTAGTGATTTGTCGCGTGTTTTCTTGTATCGGAGGTATTGAGTGTTGTGAGAAGGAGGTTTACTGGGTACTGGAGATAGACCTAAGATATATATCTGGTGAGTCAGTGATCCGATCCAAGGGAGTATTCCACAAGTGAAAGGGGTGATAAGGGAAACAGAGAGAACAAAAAGATTGTGGACAGCGATATTAGCAGCTTTGTGGTGCTGGTACTTTGTATCAAACGTTTTTTGGAGTGCTTTTGTCCAGTGGTAGAGAGGTTTGTTCCCGGGAATAACTATGTATTACAAGCACAAACGTAAACAATGCAGTCTGGTCTCGAGTCCCTTAAACTTCACATACTCGAGAACTTGATTGATACACTTTGGGCTCTCGACAAGTACTAAACAAAGCCAAGTCTTCCTTTACGAGTCACGGATGGAAAGGCCTGCCATACTCCGGAGTTGATCATTGTGTTAGAGGCAACCCCTACCCTAAGCAAGTATGACTTGGGCAGACATGAGAGTTTGGCTTGCTTAACATGCTCCCAAGCAAATAGTTCAGCACGAGCAGAAGAGACGGACATGCATTATCTAACACTCGTTGTATCTTTTAACAGAGACGGACGTGACCTACCATGATAAGCGTATCCGATTCCTATCCTCTCGCTACGAGACGAGACTGCCCAGGCGTGGTGCGTTAGGACAGCCACAAGGGCCGTAGCTTGCGGATGTGTCACTAATTCCGCACTTCCGCAGCCGTCAAATAACAGCCGTCGTCCGGAGCCATTTTGGGTTTATACGGACATTGTGAGGCCCCATGAGTCACCTCCGTCCGTTGTCCAGCGGTGCATGGAACGGACTGGAAAGCCCGAGGTCCACGTTATCAGGAACTTTCTCCCCCGAGCCCGGAGAGACCATGCAGACAAGACGGCTATATATACCTAGTGACCTGCCACATTTCACGAACTCCTGCCGGAGACTATCATTCCCAACTCGAGACACCCCCTTCTCTATCGACTTTGTAATCAACACAATATCCCAGCTAGATACGTTTCCAACGTGACCAAGTCAAGGTCGGTCTTGAACTCAAATCCGCTACATCCTCGCAGGGAGATCTGACATCTAATATGATTCCTGAAGTATCCAGAGCGTACCATACCAACACATCGACATTCGGAAAGATGGCCCTCTCTACTTTCCATTGCTTCCCGGAGTTGCCTCGAGAACTACGGGACCGCGTCTGGCTTTTCGCTCTACAACACGTCCACAGAAAAAGGCGCTTCGAAGTATTCCTGTGGGACCGTGGTCATGGCCCTAACAACGCCTGGTGGTCGAAGTTCGACACCGGAGTCGACGACTTCCGCTCTTTTCTTAAACACAAACGAGCGCTCTTAAAGATTGTTGCATTGTGCAGAGAAGCTAGAGAGCAGCACGCGTTCCTCCAATGGAAGCAGCTGGCCCCGATCTCTGATACCCCAGCGCCCGATAACAAATGGTGCAGCCCCCGGAAATCGAGTTCCACAGACTCGTGATTTCGACCATCAACCTCGACCTCGGCACTTTCGACATCAGATTCCTGGCGAGACAGTGGAGGAACAGCACCGAGCTACAGCGCGCTCGAACTTTGACGTCCCCTGGCCTCAAGCAGCATATTCGCCACGTCGAGTTCCGTCTCGGGGAGTTCGCCAAACTTGTTGAGGACCTCACCATCGACCGTGCAATGCATTATCGCTCTGCCGTCGGCGCCGATTTCCGGCACCTCGTCCTCGGGCCGCACGCAGCGCCGGATTCGCGGCTGCAGACGATCACGATGGAGTTCCCGGCGAGCGATAACGGGATGGGCCTCGGGTCCACGTTCCAGTCCATGTTCCGAGAAGTCGAGGTCATGTTCCAAGCAGTCGAGGAATTCATCAGGCACGCGGACGAGCATCTCGAAAGGTATATAAAGGGACTTCACAGGTTAGATCCTGAGTGGCCACCTAGACTTAATATGGGTTGGGAGGAGCGCTTCCTTGATGCCCCGTTCCGTCTAAGGGATAGAGTGCGCCGAGAAACTGCACACAACATGCCGAGATGGACATTGGAGGAGAGGACTGAGTGGCTCGAGCAAATACGGGCATTTTGGGAGCAGGAAATTCGATGGGAGCTAGTCACGGATGAACGTCTTAATGGCTCTCGGACGAAGTCACACGTGCGCTTTTGATTATTGGTGAGACCTACTCCGCGCTTTTGGATCCTTGATGTCAGCCATCCAAACGATTACGACAGAGGTTCGCAAGCAAGACATCAATGATTCCGTGTGCTCCCGTGAGAACGCCTCGGCAGTATAATTATGTACGTCCCCAACTCGAGTCGCGGCTCCCCAGCCAGAGACAACTGTTGCTGTCGGCGGCAGGGTTCGTGAACCGTGGCGCCCTACTTATCCCCGCCGACTGACGATTCGAAGATGTCGTCGCCTTCACGAAACTCGTAGAATGAATGGTGTTAAGATGTGTCCCCCTGCGCTAAAGCCAGAAGAAGACGAAGATCAGAGCACTCGACACCCCGAATATTGAGAACACGGAAGTGGCCAGAGGTGAAAGCCATCTTTTCCCCTCTCAATAAAGCATTATTTTGACAAATTCAAAAATCATCGAACAACTCTCACCAGAACTTGACGAAGGTCTGGCGAAATAGGGGCAAACCGTGCATTCATTAAACGTTCCTTCGATCGATGCACCTAGCCCTCTTCAGCCTAGCCACCGTGCCCATAAGCGACCGTGATTCAGCCCCCGAGCCCCTGAACGCCACGATATGCACCCCTTCCCACCAGAACCAGGTTCCGGCATGTGCGGCTAACGGCCCTCACATCAGCGCTACAGCGGCAATGCATGCAGGTTTTGATGAGGTGTGTTCAATGTGCATTATGCACTGGCACCCTACCACAGTATATCTGGAAGCGATTCCTCCTCTAGTGGAAGACTTTCCCCAGTTTTGTTGTCAGCGTCGTTAAGAGCTTGATCGCTAGAGTGCAGAAAGCTTCGACGATTGGCGAACTTTCCAACGTTTGAGTGCCGATGGGATAGGATATATATCCCCCTTCAATTCCATCTGCCAACACTTGTGGCGTCCACTCCTTATCCCACGACTTTGTCGAGTCTGCACTTGCACTTGCACTTGCACTTGCAGCGGCCGCTCAATCTCCAGCCGTCCAGCTTCGCCTGGAACACCCCTTGCTACCTCAGCACTCGCAGAATCACCTCGATTCGCGGCCAAAAAAAAAAAAAAAAAAAAAAAAAACAGGCAACAGGAACAAGCCCAAATGCGTTCCCACCCCTACGCCCCAGCGCCTCCCCTCTCACCCCTCCTCGACGACCTCGCCACCGACCTCTCCTCGATCCTCCCAGCCCACGAACCGCGACAGCACGTGCGCCGCCGCTCCTCGGCGCCCGACATCCCGCTGTTCGACCTAGACCCGGACACGAGCCGCCTCCTCTCCCCTCCCCCAGCAAGGGCAGCCAGTCGGCGGCTGAGCCACCACCACGTCCGCGTGCAGGGGCGCCTCGCGCTTGTGAGGAGTGTGTCGACCGTTAGTACGCGGAGGAGAGGATCGCCGGGTGCTTCGGGGAGGACGTCGGGGGATAGTTCCGTACCGCCGGTGCCGCCTGTGGGGAGGTATGAGAGTGCTGTTGGGAGTGCGGTTGGTGCTGTTGTTGCACCGGGACGGAAGAGGGCGGGGAGGAAAGGGGGGAGAAGGGGGAGGAGGAGGAGTATGGATTTCGGCGAGAGATATAGGGACGGAGAGTCGGAGTCGGAGAGTGAGGAGGATGAGAGGAGGAGGGAAACGGTCAGTCGGGATATGCAGCTGAGGGGGTATGGGATTGGTGGTGCTGGGAATATTCGTATGTGATCGTCTTGTCTCCTGCTGCTGGCCTTATCATTTGCTAACCTGCGAAAACAGGACGGCCGATAGATGTCGTGCATTTCACGCCGTCGGCGACTGCAAACAGGATGAGCATGTTGCTGTTCTCGAGCGTGCCTCCAGGGTCGCCGACGTCGTTGACGAGCCCGGAGAGGAAGAAGTGGAATCTGAGGGAGATCTTTCGGCTGGATAGGAGGCCGGAGGGCAAGGCGAGTTCTTAGGATGTCATTTGCAAGATTCGACACATGAAAACGGAAAATGTCTTTATTCTGACTGTCAGAAGAAATCCCAGTGTTTGCAGTGACAAGAGAAGGGTTCAAAGACGAAGGGAGCGAACAGCTCCAACGAGTTCCAATGGAGAGCTTTTTCCGTCAGGGGAGCTTCAAGTGGATCTCAGCCCGCTGTCGTCGATGTCATTGGTGTCACCTGTCCACTGTAACCCCAGGTTTTAGCGCACTTTTAGATCTCCGGCTTAGGTGCGATCAGCGCTGCAGGCGCTGGTGGCTGGGCCACGGACGGCGTTCCTATTGGCCAATTCGTCCGTTTGCTTCTCAAGATCCGATGTCATCGACAGGAGCTCAGAGCTGCCACTGGCGTCACAATACCGGGATGGATGTCAGTGATGTCTTTTGCTTTTGGCACTGAAATCAACTGACTGACGACGATCTGGGCTCACCTGGACTGGAGCTTAGCCAGGAACCAGGAGGGTCATAAGCTCCGGTCTGGGATGTCCCTGTCCTGGCTGTGTAAGTCGCAGTGTAAACGCATTACCAAACGAAGCACATGGCATCTCATCATGACGCAATGAATGACTGCACCAGGCCGAGACACACAACAAAAAGCGACATGTAAGTGAGGAGAAGCTGAATGAAGGATCAGAGCACGGAGCAACTGGCGAGAAAGTGAAATAGTCCACTTCTGCCCACCTCATCTCACCTCGCTCTGCTTCACTCTCGGACCATTCTCTCCTCCATTCTCACCTCCAACTTCCCTAACTTCTTTCCCATCTCCACCACTTCTCAACACCAAACCACAACACAACCACCACCAATACACATACAATCACACAATCACCATGACGCGTAAACTCGCCATTACCGCCGTCGACGGCCAGACCGGCTTCCTGATCGCCGAGCTCCTGCTCCGCGAGGGCAAGTTCAAGAAGGCCATCGACAGCATCTGCGGCCTCGCCATGGACCCGACCTCGCCCAAGTGCAAGGAGCTGGAGGGCCTCGGCGCCGTCATCGTGCAGCACAACCCGGGTCGCGAGAGGGAGATGGTGCAGACGCTCAAGAAGACCGGGTGCGACACCATCTGCCTCATCCCGCCCGCGCACAAGGACAAGCTCGACATCTCGCTTGAGCTCGCCAGCGCCGCCAAGAAGGCCGGCGTCAACAACGTGCTGCTCATCAGCTCCGTCGGCTGCGACTACGCCGAGCGCGACAAGCAGCCCCGCCTGAGGGAGTTCATTGACATCGAGGCTGCTGTCCTGGCTTCCAAGGGTGATCCTGACTCTCCTCTTGGCCACTCGCCTTGCGTTATTCGGTAAGTCTGCACTTTACTGAAGAGATGCACTCAGGTTAACAATATGTGGTGCCGGGTTCTACGCCGAGAACCTGCTCCTCTACGCAAACCAGGCCCAGACTCAGGGTCTCCTACCTCTGCCCATTGGAGAGAACCACAAGTTCGCCCCGATCGCACTCGGAGTGAGTTCATCCTTTGCTTTGTTCAAATAGAAGGTCACTGACGCAGCTTGACAGGACATCGCTCACGTTGCCGCCCACGTCCTCGCCGGCAAGGGCAAGCACGGCTTCGACGACAAGCACCGCGGCCAGATGATGGTCGTCACCGGTCCCATGCTGTGCACCGGTGACGAGCTCGCAGAGGCGGCCAGCCAGGCCCTGGGCCAGAAGCTGCAGTTCGAGAACATCTCAGAGTAAGTGACCCTCGCACTCTTTAATCGCAAGCACATACTAACATGAGAACCAGGCGTGAGGCCAAGCGCGTCCTGGCCGCGCAATCGGACTCGGACGACTCGGAGAAGCAGTACCTGCTCGAGTACTACAGCCTCGTCCGCGAGGGCAAGACCAACTACATCTCGACCACGGCCTACCACGACGTCACGGGCCAGCACCCGACCGAGCCCACCGACTTCTTCAAGCTGTACTCGGCCGAGCTGCGGCCCAAGAAGAAGATCAAGACCAGCGAGTAAAGCTGCTCGGGAAGACGGACTGATGTTCAGTCCACTTTGCGGTGGGTGGAGGGTTGATTAAACGGACATGTGATAATCTACCAGGAGTTTTTTGCGGCCGGATTTCGCTTGGAAAAGGGGGTGTGTATTTTTGGCATCTGGCGTCGGAAAGGCGAATACGGAATCAGCTTTCGAGGTGCAAAAGTGTATTTATTTCTGATTTTCGATTAAGCTGGCGCAAGCTCAAGCTCACTGATCGGATATTTCGGCGTCGTGCTGATCGCATGGGAAGTGCTATGGCAATCTTGCTGATTTCGATGATGCTGTTATTTGATTAATGTTCTCATTGTGATGTAATGCGAAAGGGGGTGCGCCAAGCAATGCGGCCCGCCATTGGTCAATGCGGAACGGTTGCCAACGGGCGAAGGCGGATCATCGTCTCCGCCTGCCACATCTTTTGCAACCTCTATCATCGAATTCATCGTGGAAAACTCGTGGAGCTGTCAGATCGATGCCTGACGGGGACAGTCAATGACGTGTGTATTGACAGGTCAGGGTGAGCCTGGAACCAGGGAGCACTATTTCAACAACATGTCGCACTCCATCGCGGCCTCCCTTGCGCCACTGCTTCATCACATATCGATACGTCCTCACTGATATTCACAACTCTCTACAATAAACCTACAAACCCGAGCAACCCACCGCAACAATGGCGGCCTTCCTCCCCGACGGCAAATTCCTCCAAAAGGGCCTCTCGGCCGGCATGTCCGCCGTATCGGGCATCCACTCCGCCAAGCCCAAATCCGTCGACCCGTCCCTCGCCGGCAAAAACACCCTCCCGCAATCCGTCGTGCCCGGTCCCAAAGACCGCATCACGTTCAAGACAGCCGCCAACGCTCGCGGCGGGCCCGTCAGCGCCTCGCCCCTCTGCATCGGCGCCTGGCCCTGGGGCGACACGGGGACTTGGAACTGGAAGGAGGACGAGGAACTCCCGCGTGTGCGCGCGGCGTGGAAGTATTTGTACGAAAACGGGATCAACTTCATCGACACGGCCACCGTGTACGGCGACGGGCGCAGCGAAGAGATCGTGGGGGAGCTGATCCGGGACCTGCCGCGCGAGAGCGTCGTGATCCAGACCAAGTACCTCGGCCTCCCCACGGCGGCGGAAAACTACCTCCACCCCGTCGACGCTCCCGTTCGGGAGCTGAAGAAGAGCCTTGCCAGGATGAAGATTGACTACGTGGACATCTACATGGTGCACGGGCCCGTGCACCCGCAGTCTATCTCCAACGTCGCTAAAGGGTTGGCCAAGCTCGTCGAGGAGGGGTTGGCCCGCGCCGTGGCCGTGGCGAATTATGATACTGACGACCTGAAGAAGATGGAGGCCGCGCTGGCGGAGCACGGTGTCCCGCTGGCGGCGCAGCAGGTCGAGTTTAATGTTCTTAGGCGCATCCCCGAGATCAGCGGGCAGATCGCCGAGTGCCAGACGCGAGAGATCGTGTTCCAGACGTATTCGAGCTTGGCCCAGGGACGGTTGTCCGGCAAGTACAGCGCCGAGAACCCGCCGCCGAAGAGCTACCGGTTCAGCAGCTACGATATGAAGGATGTCGAGCCCACGCTCAGGGTCCTGAGGGATATTGCTGCCAAGAGGGGCAAGAGCGTGGCCAGCGTCTCGCTGAACTGGGTGGTTAGTAAGGGCGGGCTGCCGCTTGTGGGGATCCGCAACGAGCAGCAGGCCAAGGACGCCGTTGAGGCGCTGGGGTGGAGGTTGACAGACGAGGAGGTGGCGGAGATTGATCGGGTTAGCTTTGAGGGGCATACGACGAAGTTGTGGCAGCAGGGTTAGGTTGCTGTGATGAGTATGATACCAGGGATGGTATGAGCGTTCTGTTTGCGGGTTGAGTTGATAATTACGCCAGAATATGACCTTGATTCTAATGCGGTTCTATATTATGTGATACGCTATTGGACTCATGAAATGCTCGAGTGCTAAACTTTTTATCAATCGTCGTGGATGGGCCTCGGACAGAGAGTAGTAATTGCTCTCTGTGGACTGAGAAACATTCCTCCATCATATCTTTGCCCAAACCCCCTCCCCCAATCTCCTAACCTTGACCGTCCTCGCCGCCATGGTAAACCCCATGCCCACCAGCATAAACGCGCCCGCAAACCCTTGCGCCCCCGTATAACTCCCATCCATACTCGTAATAATCGCGCCCGCAATGGGCGGTCCCATGAGGGTAGCAAAGCTATTAATCGTGAAGATCATGCCCATCCTGACACCCGCCTTCTTCAGATCCGTCGTCAGCGTAGTGAGACACGCGGGGAACAAGCTCTGGATGCCGCCGGCCGCCATGCCGTAGAAGATACTCCAGACATAAAGCCCGGGGATGGAAGTGACGGCCATCCAGGAGAGCATGCACACGGCTGTCGCGAGCACAACGGGGAGGAAGACGGTGATGGGACCCACGCGGTCGGCGAGGAGGTTTGGTCCCAGCCGGCCGACGACGCCGCACCCGTTCATGACGAGCAGGAGGTTGAGGGAGGAGGTGTAGGACATGCCGATTATGTCGCGCGAGAAGGAGGCGATGTAGTAGAAGGGAAAGTAGAGGCCGGTGAAGGTCTTCGTCTCTGTTAGCCAGTCATCCACAGTAACAGACAGAGCAAAGATAAACTCACGAAAAATGCCGCGGCAGCATAAAACACATACTCCAGTTCCCCAAAAGCAGCCCAGTCCACCAGCGCCCCCGTCCGACGCGGCGGCATCCTCGCCTTAAGCACCCAGTTCGCAACCACCAGACCAGCAAGCTGAATGAACCCAATAGTCCTCATCGTCCACGCAAAGCCCACACTCGGCAACATCTCCCTCGCAATCACAGGGAACACGAGCCCGCCCGTGGCGCTGCCGCACGCCGCGATTCCCATGACGAACATCTTCTTCTTGGAAAAGTACGTGCTCAACACCGCCATGGTGGGACAGAACATGAATCCGTTGCCCAACCCCATGCATATCCCCTGGCTGAGGAAAAGCTGCCAGTACTGCGTCGCCTGCGCGCTCGTAAAAATGCCGATGACCTGGAAGGCTGACCCAACGAGCATGATGGGGCGGAAGTAGCCCGCGTCCGTGGCCCGCCCCGTGAGGGTGCCGATGAGGAAGAGGAGGAAGATTTGCACGGAGCCGATCCAGGATATGTCCGAGGGCGGGCGGTGGAGGGCGGTGACGTAGTAGGTCTGGAAGACGCCGAAGGTGTTGATGAAGCCCCATGTGTTCATGACTATTAGATGGGAGCCGAGGACTGGAGATTGTTAGGTTAACTGTAGAGATAGATGATCAAGGACAAGAAGATACTCACCCATCATCCAAGCCGTACGACCGCCGTCGGGTGGTGGGCCGGGGTCGACGGTGCTGGCTCTGCTTATGACCCTGCTCAGCACGCCGGTCAAGCCATTGGCGGGCTTCTTCTCTGTTGTCGAGATGTACTCGTATTCATCGTCTGCATCTTGAGTGCCAGCCGCTGTTATGTCTTTGCTCTCACGATCTGGCGAGTCATCCTCGCTGCTCTCCTTGGCGTCGTCGAGTCTCTTCTCGGGGTCGGCGCCGGAATCACTGCGCCGTGTTGACGCTGAGCTGTCCCGGCCATTCTCAACATCTGCGTCGTCACCCCGTCTCCCCTTCTCATTACTCGAGGAAGCCATCGCCATTCTCGACAGTGGCCTCCTGCAAAAATATCAAAAACCAATGCTGCCAATGCGGGGAAGCACTTTAGCGTGCCGAGGAAGCGATTTCTTCTTCTGTCAATCTTCAATGACGTGCATGCCGCCCTTCGATTGTGTTTCGCAATGGAGTTATAACGATGTCATGGAGGACAATAAATAACTTTATCAAGTCAAACCCAAAAGGACCAGGAGTCATACCAAGTCCACATCCAATGCTTCAGTAAAAACCATCTGCGTCTTCGCTCCGGCGTCACGCTTGCAAGGATGAGGCATTCCATCCGGGTTGCACTCCCTTATTGATGGGAACTAGACATTACGCCGGACAAGTCTCCGCCGCTGTTAGTAATTGAGATCATTCCCAGTCACCGTGGGAATATCGTAAACCCGCAAAACTCTGTGAAAAATAGGCCGCATTTTGGCAGTGATCTTCCACCTAAAAACACGCCAAGACTGCCAAAGGGCGTCAAAAGACATTCGCGATGTGGATAACTCCAGCTTATTCCCATGTGGTCACCACGCTAAAAGGGCGTTTCACACCCCCAGATCAGCGCCGGTCTCGGCCTTGGTGTTGCATCTGACCATCGTAATAGCGGACAGTTTTGCCGATGAGAGAGAGTCACACAGCAAACATGTAAATGACGAACACCGGATTGAAGTAAATGAACCATCAATTCCTTTTCTAAGCCTGAGCTGTCATGGATTGCTAAACATGATGCTACAGTCCAAAAAAGATCCCTCTCTCTCTCCATTAGCTCTCCCTCGCAAATAATTCTGAGCCACCTCTCTTCTCTTCATACATGATTACACCACCCGATGAACACAGAACATAACCCAGTTCCCATTTGCGGCCTCCCAAAAACAAACAGTTGTGACCCAGACCCTGCAAACAGATTGCCGCCAAGATCGTCTGATAGTGATCTCTCCTGGGACGAAAATCAAAGAGCCGAAGACATGCTGACAGACAAACAAACGTTGCAATCGCTCACATCTCCGCGGCGATGGCTGGACGGGCCCCGAAGCTCAAGAAGCGGCGTGCACGCGACACAGCAGAAGAAATACGGCTGCGACCGACGATGGAGTTGCGCACCTTGGAGCGGCAGACGGCTGCGTCGCAGCTGCTGTCTGTCCACGCCATCTGAAGATCATCCGCCCAGAGGCGTCTCGCTTCGCCGCCAGCCGCTGCCGAAATGCTGATCGAGGTCAGGTTGGTGAAGAGTGTGCCTTCGGAAGAACGGATGATCTGCGAGCTGAGGAGGCAGTCCTCGCCATTGCTGCAAGGTCGTACATCTAGAGACGTGCTTCCGGTTGCCGCGTCGTGGGTGCCATTCCAGCGACCGCCTGTGATGGTGATTCTGCACCGCTCCTCTGATCCCTCACATCCAACACGGAGCCCCTGGAAGTCAAATCGGAAGCAACCGTTGGACACGAGCATGCCAACGCTCACACGAGCCACTTCTGCAGCCGACTGAGGATTGAAGACGCCCATGTGTGATCCGGACGAAGGCTTGAAAGGCATCGGCTGAGGTGTGCGTGCGGCGGAGAAATCACCAGAGAACCAGAACCGGTGGTAAGGGTTGGGTACCGGCACGGGCTTGATGGTCGCGGAATCAGCACCGGCTGCGCTCGTGAGCGATGGCAAATCGTCGAACTGGGTCAACAGTTAGTGACGGCGCAAAAAGAGAAACAAAGCAAGGAAGACTTACGTTCAGACGGAATGCCCCATTGTCGCCGGGGTTACCACAAGTAGCCCTCGGAGCCAGAAAGGCCACCGTTGTCGAGCCGTTTGCACTTGGAGTGGTGACCGTGCTCAGAGTGGACGGAACCGGAGTGGTTGCATTGCCGCTGCTGGCAGGTGCCTCAGTTGTGGAGTTGGCTGGAGCTGCGGACTGCGTGGCATTTGCCGGGCCTTGCGAAGGTGAAGGGGTAGGCGGCGGCGTGATAGATCCTCCAGTCTGGCTGGCACCAGTTGGCGATGTTGAGCTGTTCGTCGGGGTCGCAGAAGCTTGACCTGGGGCAGATTGGCTTGGGGCGGATTGGCCTGGAGCAGATTGACTCGGGGCAGACTGAGTTGCCTCTGCGGAAGAGTCCGAACCGCTTGTAGTCAAGCCGGGAGCAGACTGGCTAGGAGCAGACTGAGTTGCCTCTGCGGAAGAGTTCGAACTGCTTGCAGTCGAGCCCGGAGCGGACTTGCTTGGGGCAGACTGACTCGGGGCCGATTGAGTTGCTTCGGCGGAGGAGTTAGAACTGCTAGTGGTAGAGCCTGAAGTTGTCTGACTCGGCGCTGATTGGCTTGGGGCCGTCTGACTTGGAGCAGATTGACTGGCGGCAGACTGGCTCGGCGTGGTCTGACTTGCAGCAGAGGTCGAGTTAGAGCTGCCTGTGGACGAGCTGGAGGCTGTCTGGCTTGGTGCTGTCTGGCTCGGAGCTGTTTGACCTGGGCCTGATGTTGTCGACGACGTGTTGGTGGCACTGCCGGAAGCGGTCTGAACAGGACCCGCGGATGACTGGCCTTGTGTGGTGCTGGTGAAGCTCACAGGAGGAATCGGGGTGGACAACGCTGACGTGCTCGTTACTTGCACCGTGGAGTTGGACACTTGCGGCACACCGGATGTCAGAATACCTGGTGCCGATTGGCTAGAGGCTGTCTGACCCGGAGCTGTCTGGGAAGGTGCAGTTTGACCAGGCGCAGTCTGGCTTGGCGCCGTTTGGCCGGGTGCGGTCTGCGTGGGGTTAAACGTCAGGGTGAAACCGGATGCGCTTGTGGTGCTCACTGGAGATCCGTCAGAGGTGGAAGAGCCCGCGCTGTTGAGAGCCGAGGAGACGGAGGTGAGGATGGGTGAAGGCATTCCGGTTGCAGTAAGGCTGGCAGATGTCGACGAGGACGATCCTCCATACGACATTATGGTCGCACTGCCCGAGCCCGACGAGGGATCAGAAGACGAACCGGTTGCCGTGAACTGGTATCCGGATGAGGACGAGCCGGTAGCGCCTGTGCTGGAGGATGCCGATGAACCCTGGCCGGTTGGAGGCAAGAAGATCGTGAACGATGACCGAGATGTGGTTGAAGTCACCACAGTCGTTGAAAGACTTGTAGTGCAAGTCGACGACGAAGATCCCGAGCCGTCGGTTGCAGAGGTGGTCTCAGTACCGGTCTGATCTGGTGAGGCACTGGCACCAGCTGAATCAGTAGACGACTCGTCGGTGGTGGTGCAAGAAGAGGACGAGGAGCTTGAGCTTCCAGACGGCCACAAAGTGATCTCAGAATCGGAAGCAGTCTGAGAGGAAGATGTGCCAGTGGGCGTGGGCGTGATCGTGAGAGTCTGTACGCCCGGTGAACCAGCACCCGAGCCAGGACGCGTGGGTGTGATTGTAAGAGTAAGCACACCTGGCAAGCCTGAGCCTGAATCCGAACCCGTCGTGGTGGTGGTACATGATGTCGAGGAGCTAGAGCCTGAGCCGGAACCTGTGGATGGATCTGTGGACGAAGAGCCGGACTTGGTGACAGTGGGGATGCTGGGCACCGACGGGGTGGCAGTTGTAGATGAGCCCGGGACAGTGTAGGTGATAACCAGCGGTGACGTGGAGCCAGAAGCTGCCGAGAGAGTCGTCTCGGTCGTGAAGGTCACAACGGTTGGAGAATGCCCAGACACACCGGAGACCGAGTAGGTCAATGTGACCTCAGAAACATTGAGAGCTGACGGGCCACCAGAGTTTGTTACTGATGGACCTGAGCTCGTGCCGGAAGTGTACCCCGATGCAGCAGTAGCCGACGACTGTCCAAGTCCGGAAACGGTGAATGTCAAGACCGAGGCTGACGGCGATGAAGATGCAGAACCCGTCGTTGAGCCGGTGCCAGTTGTTGGGCCGGTGCCAGTTGTTGAGCCAGTGCCAGTTGTTGGGCCAGTGCCCGTCTGGGAACCGCCGGCTGCGTATGTTGCTGATCCTGAACTCGGTGAAACTGGGATGGTGAGCACTGTCGGCGAGCCAGCTGGGAGTGTGACGGTGATGACCGTGGCTGAACTGGGGTTTCCACCAGGAGGGCTCCTGTTGGAAGAGGTGCTGCCAGAATCCGACGAAGAGCCACCGTACGGCGCCGAAGATGTGTCCGACGCTGTGGAAGTGCCAGAGCCACCGGGAGACGTTGTCGACGGTGATGACTGGGCGGAACCAGAAGAAGAGCCGGATGCGGTAGCGGAAGCACCAGGAGTGTATGTCACAACGAACGGAGACTCGGAAGGATTTGCTGGAGTCACCGTAATGGTGAGAGGCGAAGGACCACCAGCGGATTGATTGCCAGATTCAGACGGTGCTGCCGTACCTCCAGTTGAGCTGCCATAGCTCCTGACGCCATCCGTGACGGTTGCTGACTGGCTGCCTGATCCAGATGACTGGCCCGAGCCACCCGTTGGGGAAGTTCCGGAGGAGGCGGATGGGTTCCCGGAGGCAGTAGTCTGGCCTACGGGACTCAGAGTGATTGTAGCGACAGATGGCGAAGAGCTGCTGGGAGACACAGTTGGGGCCGTGGGCGACGGTCCGGGAGTGTACGTGATTGTGCGGACAATCCCCGAAGAGGACCCAGATCCTGGCGCGGTGTAGGTGAAGGCAACGACGCCGGGTGTAGATGAGCTTCCATCAGATAATGGACCATTGGGCGAACTTGAGGTCGTGCCTCCGATGTTGATCGTGGTCGATGCAGACTGGCCGGCACTTCCTGGCCCTGACGGACCATACGAGGTGGCTTGCGTCCCTGATGATGGACCACCGGGCGATCCACCAGCAGAGGGAGTAATGGTGAGCACGGTGGTCAAGCCTGAAGGGAATCCTGGTCCAGCTGGGACGGTGTATGTCACCACCTCCACAGACGCCGTTGAGGTTCCCGAGGTTCCTGGCGAGCCCGATGCCGGGCCAGAGGGACCACCACCTGTTGACGAATCGGGCACAGTGACTGTGAGGGGTTGCGGCGAGATCCCAGAGTCTGTCGACGAAGCGGGCACAGTGACTGTGAGGGGCTGCGGCGAAGTGGCTGTCCCTGGAGAACCATAAGTCGCAGCAGTCGTTTGGGGTGCTCCTGATGGGCCGCTCTGTGTACCTGCTCCAGACAGTGTGATGGTGAGGAGGCGAGTGGAGCCTGAAGGAGAGTCGGGGCCGGGAGGAACGGTGTATGTCAGGACCTCAACAGTGGGGTTGGACGGAGCCACGGAAGATGAACCATTTGCTCCAGACCCAGGGACGGTGACAGTGCTGGCCTGCGATGCGCTCCCAGACGCTGGGACTGTAACTGTGTTCACCCAAGAGGAACTGCCAGAGCCGGATCCAGGAACAGTGATGGTCAGAGGTTGAGGAGACGGACCGCTAGAGCCAGATCCGGAACCGCCGGTTGGGAGTGCCTGTGAGTAAGAAGAGGCTGACGCAGCGGGACCAGTGGCAGCAACTCCGTATGGTTTGAGCTGGAGGCCAGTGCTGGAGGCACTACCTGCACTAGGTCCCGAAACGGTGATGGTGAGCAGACCAATGGAGCCAGATGGCGAATCAGGACTTGGAGGGACAGTGTACGTGATCACTTCGACGGTGGGTGAGGAGCCGGCACCAGAGGGTGAGCTGTTCGGTCCCGAGCCAAGACCACCAGAGCCGGAGCCAGAGCCAGAGCTAGAGGGCGAGCCGGAACCGGATCCTGAGCCTGAAGGAGGGACGGTGACGGTGAGTGGCTGTGGGGATTCGCCACCAGTGCTGGATCCTGGACCAGTGGCAGCGGGTGATAACGAGTAGGGTGTTGCAGGGCCCGAGCCCGAGCCCGAGCCCGAGCCCGAGCCCGAGCCCGAGCCAGAGCCAGAGCCAGATGCTGAGCCAGAACTAGGGCCGGATCCGGGGACTGTAACAGTGAGTGTCTGCGGAGACAGACTAGCACTGCCAGGTCCAGATCCGGGAACGGTCACGGTCATAGGCTGAGTGACGGCGAGGAAAGTTGTGCCTTCGTCAGAGCTGGAACCGGGGTACGTCGAAGTCTGTGTCTGCGGAGACGGATTGCCAGCGCCAGAACCCGAACCCGAACCCGAACCTGGAACAGTGACGGTGAGCGGCTGCGGAGATGGAGAAGCAGCGCCAGGGCTTGATGCCGGGACGGTGACAGTGAGCGGCTGCGGTGAAGGATCATAGACAGACGAACCAGAAGCAGCATAAGTTGAAGAAACCTGCGATGGTGCCGGACTTCCAGAGCCAGTACCGGATCCTGAACCAGGGACTGTGACAGTGAGAGGTGCTGGTGAAGGGGCGGCAGTGCCAGAGCCGGAGCCAGATGCAGAGCCAGAACCAGAACCAGGGCCGGGGACTGTAACAGTGAGGGGTGCCGGCGAAGGAGGCGCAGCGTCAGAGCTGGAACCAGGAACCGTGACGGTGAGTGGTGCTGGTGAAGGAGTGGCAGCACCAGGGTTTGATCCAGGAACCGTGACAGTCAGTGGCTGCGGTGTCGGACTCGGTGCAGACGATCCGGACCAAGGCGAGCCAGGAGAGCCAGGAGCACCAGGTCCGTATGGCGATATCTGCGGTCCAGCAGTTGGGCCTGATGGAGCGCCCTGTGTACCAGTCCCGGGCAATGACATGGTGACCGTTCCGGTGAACCCCGAGAAGCCAGGACCCGCAGGCACCGTGTAGGTGACCGTTTGCATTGAACCGGTAAGGTCGGGAGATCCAGGTGATGATTGACCTCCTGCTCTGGTACCTGGGACAGTCAGAGTGGCTGGTTGTGATGGGTTGCCAGCGCTGGATCCAGGAACAGTGACTGTGAGAGGCTGAGGAGGGCTGCCCGCACCAGATGGAGATCCAGGTCCAGATCCAGAGCCGGGAACAGTGACAGTGAGAGGTTGTGGCGAAGGGTTGCCTGCGCCAGAAAGGGGGCAGGAGCCAGTGAGGGAACCAGAAGCACCAGCGGCCGGAACGGTGACTGTAAGTGGTTGTGACGGGCCAGATGCTTGGACGGTGACGGTCAAGGGCTGCGATGGGTTGCCAGCGCCAGATCCTGGGACTGTGACAGTGAGGGGTTGTGGAGAAGGGCCGCCTCCACCACCGGAGGCCGGGACGGTGACTGTCAACGGCTGTGATGGATTGCCGACACCCGATCCTGGAACTGTGATGGTGGCCGGCTGAGGTGGAGATCCAGATCCAGACCCAGAAGAACCTGGTTCATATGGAGAGGCATCTGTTGTAACAGATGGCGACAGTGTTCCTTGAGGCGTAATCGTGAGAGTACCGGTGAATCCTGAGCCGCCCCAGGAAGGCAGAGTGTAGGTGATGACCTCCGGTACTCCTGGTGAATCATTGGGTGTTGCCGATGCTCCGGGAGAGTCTCCTTGGCCAGGATCCGATGGTGAGTTGCCGCCAGCTCCGGACGAGACACCAGCTGGGCCTGGTCCGGCAGAGACAGTGACAGTCTGAATGGAGAATGGACCGGATCCACTGCTTGATGAGGCTGGTTTGCTCAGGGCAGAGGAAGGAACAGGCATCCGCGTCGAGTCGACAGTGTCAGGAGAAGAAGAGGGGTAGACTGTGACAGTGACCTCAGGACCTCCAGGGCCGCCAGCAGCTGTGACGGTGCTGGTAGGGAGAAGGACAGTCGTGGATTCTGTGCTGTGAAGGGTCGACAAGCCTTGAGGTTGACCTCCTTGGCCGCCCGGTGCTGAAAGCGTGACGGTGAAGGGAGCAGGGGGACCAGGAGAGGATTGACCAGGTGAAGAACCAGAAGATGTTGTGCAAGTCGATGAACCAGAGCCTTGGCCATTGGGAGAACCGGAGCCTGGATCTTTGGGTCCGCCAGCGGGAACAGTGACAGTGGAAGCAGGAACAGTGGACAGGATGGTTGCAAAGACGGTGTCATTGACGGTTGCGGGGGCAGCAGTGTTTTGTGCAGTGACAGTGAGAATGACGACAGATGGATCGGATCCATGCTCTGTCTCCGTAGTACAGGTCGTGCTCAGGTCACTTTGCAGAGACACTGGGTTAGTGGCTGAATTGGGGGAGAGAGCTGACAAAAGAGAGAGATGGACTTACTTGCGAGGCACAACAGCCGCTGATGTCAAACAGGCAAAGCCCGTCAGGACACCAAGATACGCGTTGCCACGCATCTTGGTCTCGTGGAGAGCCGGGGCTCAAGGTCGATTGAAGGATGAGGCTGTCTGCTGGTTGTCCTTGTCTGGATGACAAAAGATTGCACAAGAATGGTTCTGATGTGGTGGTGGTTGACAAGGATGAAGCAGCACAGCAACAAAAAGAATGACTGTCCGGCAAGGAGATGCCGTGTGGTAAGCTGTACAGTTGAGGTTGAGAGAAGTGAAGATGTCGAGAGGTTTGAAGAAGAGAAGAGGATTGGAGTTGGAAGAAGTTGAGGGAGAAGGGTTTAAGTAGGAGAAACCCAGGCGGGCAAGATTCTGACGTCGACAGGATTTCGAGGAACGCAAATTTGGATTCCAATTTGGATTGCGTTTGGATTTGCCGACGGGAGCAGAGGATATCTTGAAGCTCGAGAAAGGAACTGGTTGGAAATGGTACGATATTTTGCGCGCTCTTTCCCCCTGAAGTCAACAAAAGGGGAAGGGGCGGGAGAGTAACGGCAAGAGCTCGCAGTTTGAAGACCCCGGACCCCGGCTTCATGAAGTCAGGGCCTAAGAGGCGGAAAGAGCGTAACGGATTTACTCTCCAGGACCTTTTCCTCCTCAAGCACGGTATCTCCCACCTGCGATACGCATTCGATGGCCAAGTCAGCGGTTTCAGAGTGTTTTGAGATGCTCAAGTCCTCCAACCCCTCAAAGACACGGACTAACTGACAATGTCTGCTGTCGAAATCAAATCCAGGGGCTCCAAGCTGGCCTGCCCGACCTGAACTTAAAGCTGCTCGACAAGACCTCAGCTGTGTCAAGTGACGCTTTGCCCGCACCTTCCTCCGCCAGCATGCTCGCTTAACCGAACCCTTTTCGGACATGGATGCCTTGATGCTCTTGCCTAGAAGCTGAGGGTAGCTGCGCTCCTTCTCGTCCTCAGGCAAGTCTGGTGACAGCGTGCCGTCACCCTGATGGCAATCAAGACTTGAAGTTAACGCGCGATCCACAACATCGCGTCACTTGACCTGCTGCTCCTGCCGTCGACGGCTGTCCTCTGACTCTGGATGAGAAACTCGAGGAAGGAGGCGGTAGTTCATCGTACGATCACGCTGCTGCCGACTTCTTCGTTTGGACTTCCACAGATCGAGGCGGCAGATGGATCCTGGACCATGACGACATCGCGAGCAAACCGGCGAAGGACTGGCAGCCAAGCTGGCAGGAGCAGACACCTCTCGAAGGATCCTTCCAGGTTCTGTGCCTCTAGAGGTTGAAACCGAAGTCTCAAGTGCGCCTGCCCCTTCAACCGAATGGCTTGCGCAATGGGCTTCGCTGGATCTTGGGGCCCAGATCGCCTTGGACCGGACCAGCTGCTCCGGATCGATCGCCTGCGGACTGTGCGGTGGCAGGTACGACGAGACCATTCAAAAGCCCACTTAACTCAGAAGTCGTGTGATAAAGTTGTGCAAAAGTTGTGCGGAGAGTCTTGGAGAGAAAGCTTTACTTTTGCGTTGAGCTCTGTCATCAACTCTCTGTCATCAAATTCCTGTGGAGGATGGACAAACAGCAACAGCTCAGATGAAAGATGCCAAAGAAGAGCAAGCCCTCGATAATCAAGCCTGCGCCGCCCCTCTGCGTTTGCGACAACAATACGCCATTCCTCGAATCAAAACCGTCCACCACTCGAGCCTCCGGGCTGGAAGAAGCTGTTCCACGGTATCTGCATCATATCTTCATGTGCATTTTGGATCTGGGTATCCCAGAGAGACTGGCAGACGATTTTGTCAGTCATTTGGCTCTCGTTGTGGCCGCAACCAAAGCAGTGACACTCACCCAGTCCGTCTGCAAAATTGGATCGATCAACTCATTGCTTTCCGGAACAGTGTCAGGACCAGACATGCCATGCATGTCGTGCGTCCATCCGCCCTGAAAGTGCTGCCCTTCGGGGTGCCCTGAACTGTTCGTCTCACTTCTGGCCCACGAGGTCATGCCGGCAAGGGGGAACTCGAAGCTGTTACTTGGATGAAGGTTGAGCTGTGTGCCTAACTGATGCGTTGGGACTTCGACTCCTAAGTGCCAGTCAGTATCAGGAGAAGGACATTGACTCCTTGCGAAGTTGACAATGACATACCTTGGACCTCTGGCTGCGTCAGAATTGCCGCCGCCGAGAGCTGCTCTCCAACCTGGAAGTCAGGTGGATGTCGCATGTCAACCTCTTTATTATCAAAGCCACTCTCAACCGACTCGGGGCTACTGGGATACGCCGTTCCAGCAGACAATTTAAGCATCTTGCTAAGGATCTTGAACGCCCTGTTCGCCTCGGCCGACTCCTTCCTCTGCGCCTGCCAGATCGACCGACTCGTCCGCAGGATGTCCATCAGCTGCTCCTTCGGCACAACGGCCGGCGTGGTTATCGACCCCAGCGCCTCGCGGACGTCCTCCGTCGCACTGGGATCCCTGGCCTGCGCCTTGAGCAGCGATATCTCGAGACAGAGGATCATGGTCGCGACCAGGAAGTCGTGCGTGCTGAGGCTGTTCATGGACCACCTCTCCTTCGCGAGGCGGCCGCCGGGCTGCAGCTCCCAGTGGATGTCGTACTGGTGGCGGAGTGTTTTTGTTGCCGCGCCGAGACAGGCGTAGCGCGATGGAGCGTAGAGGCGGTTGAGCCGGGAGATGCCGATGTACTTTCGGTGGAGGACCGTTCGGGCCTTTTGGTAGAGGAGTTCGAGCCAGTAGCGCTGCATGATGATGTCGATCGGGTCGGTGAGGGATTGGCTGAAGGGTTTGTAGCGCAGCAGTGGGGGGAAGGAGTCGTGTACTTCTTCCAGTTGCTTGTCGAGAGCCAAGATTCCGTCGTAGCTGGCTGGGATTCGAGAGCTGAGGACTGATAGGATGTCGGAGAGCATGTTGATGAGGCGGCCCCTGACGATGGAGTAGAGAGTGCATGTTCTCTCGGTTTCGGCACGAGAAGGCGGAAGTTCTTTGGTGTCTTCGTCGAAGTCTTCGTTATTGAGGTTGCGAGGTGGCTCGGTGTCGTAGAACTGGGTGTTGATATTGCTCGGCACTCCAAACTGGAAGGACACGATGACATCAAGTTCCCTCAGTATGAGCCAGACACGCCTCTTCATTTCCCCTTCCCAAGGCGCCAGGTGGGTGTAGTGCCTCGCATCCCGGTGGTATCCCATGTGCATGGCCAGCCGTATTGCCATGGTCAGCACAATCGACGTTCCCGGCACTGCATCCGCAGCTCGGAGATACTCCGTCGCAAAGTACAAGAGCATGGTCTCGACCTTCATCTTGCCTGGCCTCGTATAGTCATCGAGTACGAGGCATTGAGCGCCGCGGGCTCGATAGATGTCAAAGACGTGTTCGGCCGTGCCCAGTCTGCCCGGTATCTCCTCATCGGCGCGCAAGCAGAAAAGTGCGGCATGGCTGATCATGAGGAAAATGAGGCCCAGAAAAGTGTAAGACGCTTTGGTTGTGTTCTCCCAGAACCTTTCGTACTGTCTGAGAAAGGATGGCACGTGGAACATCACTGTCCGCGAGGGTTAGTGGAAAAGTAGGTGTGAATGCGGGACAAGCCAGCCACTTACTCCACGCAGGCATTTTGCCCTGGAAGAACCTGGCGATCAGCCTGTCTGTCACTGGCCTCGGAGGGAGGTTGGCGATAAGCTCAGGCATGGAGGCCGCAGGAAAGGCGCCCAGAAGCAACAATGGTCCGGACTGGTTAAGGGCAGCGAGCTCGGTTGGATCGTCACAGTCGTCGTCGTCCTCAGTGTGGAGGTCGTTGGTCAGAGTCGCAAGGTCGTCTATAATTGCTTCCCAGTTTGCAGAGTTGAGGTATCTCAAGTCGTCGACGATAGGCCCTGCAGTGGTGGCCACTCTCGGGCATGTGCACCCTGCAAGATCGTCGACAAGACCGTCGCTCCGCGCAGTTCTGGTTCCTTCAGCTTGACCGCCATCCTTCGAGTTGTTTCGCTGCGCCTTGAGAACTTGGGCAAGGCGTTCCAGATGGCGGACTCGAGATTGAAGAGGCGTTGCACTCGGGAGTCTGGTAGAGCGAACAGCAGCAGGAGGAGCAGAAGCAGCAGCAGCAGTACCGGAAGCCGCATGTTTGAGGCCCGGGGAATGCAGGGGGAAGGAATGCGATCCTATCCCGCGATTTCTGCCCTCCGTTCGAGACGTGACATACGGGATATACTCGCAGGTCGCGGTGATGCTACGCTTCTCGCATTGATCACACGGTAACTGGCGATTGCATTTCAACCTGGAGCTAAGTCAGTAAGGTATACAAGTCCGGATGGTCGCCGTTAAGAGGCCTTCAGGTCGCCGTTCATTACTCATGGCCGTGGGTCTCACTTCTTGTCTCGACATGTGGTGCAGGAAAACCTGATGCGATTCCTCTTCTTCTGGGACTCGGACGTAGCTAACTCCGGGCTCTCCTCTTCCGCCTCTCGTGTCTGCGAAGCGCTAGCCGTTGAGCTGGTTCCTTCGGACTCCATCGTTTCGGATCTAGAGGTCTCTGAGCCGGGCGTACAATCTCGGCTCTAAACTTGAGAATGTCGTCCGCGGGTTGCGTTGTATAAAGCAATACTCCAATAGCTCTCAGACATCCTCGAGATGCCAGCCACGGTGTCCCTTTACTGGAGCCCCTTTCCGGCGGCATTTACCGATACCCTTGACTGACTGACTAACCAGTCTGTCGGCGTACCGGGAGAAAGGTATGAGCGTCATGTATAAGCACCGAGGCTGACCGGAGTTCCACGGGGAACTGGAACTATTGGGGGCCATATTGGTAATTCCAGATCTTCGCTGATCAGCGTTACCGCATTTGGTGTTGGAGTGCGAGTCAAGAGGCTGATGAAGAATGGCATGATCGTATAGAACCAGAATACACGTGTAGATCAAGAATAAGCAATATGGGCATCATCAGGAACGAGACACTTCGAAGAAATGCCGGAGTCTAGACCTGGTCACGTGTCCTTCTGACAATTGGAGCTGAAAGACGGGGCTGTGTGGGGCCTCACTAGCGCTCTGGGCGGGGTCCGCAGGACAAGCTGCCGAACGGAATGACGTGTGCCTTTGGGACAGGCAGCTGTTTTGTCCCGACATCTCCCAAGCTCAAGACTTTCACAAATCCCAGTATGACTCCAGATATCGCGGCAACGGACTGCCTGTAACCCTCGTTATCCTGCCTGTCTTTTCTTAAATATTGGCCCCAAAAATGCCTTCCCCCTCCACGACCACGGGACAGCGGCTCCTCACCGCTATGCAGCGACCTTTCCAATATGGCCGGAGAGCTCTCCGGGCTGCCGCCTATCCTCTCCACGGCATCTACTACTACCTGCGCCATCCGGCCTTCTACCCTCTCTTCTACAGCCGCCTGATACCCCTATCCGTCATCTCTTTTCTCGTCTACACACTGCTATTCTTGACGATATTCTGGCCTCAATACCTGTTCCTCCTGATCTTCCACCACCGGGGCGCGTTCCCTGCCGCCATCGTCCTCTTCCTGGGCGAGGGCTTGATCATCATCCAGGGCCTGTTCGAAGGCTTCTTCGTGGACGAGTGCCGTGTCGACGTCTTTGACGTGAGTGCTTATCCCGTCTGCCATATTCTCCATGACTGCCGACTCCGAAGAATGCCGAGCCCATTGCTGACCGGATCGTCGTACAGGCCACGCTACTAAACCACAACCTTACCGACCTCGTCGCCCCGCACCGCGTGCTCTTCCCCGACGCCCCAAATTCAGTAAAGAAGCTCGGCAAGCCCACCGACCGAGCCGAGTACAACCCCTGGAGCATGATCCAGATCATCGAGCTCATCATCTTCCTGCCTCTCAACCTGGTTCCATACGTCGGCTCCGCCGCATTCATCATGATCACCGGGACACGAGTCGGCAAGCTTTCTCACCACAGGTGGTACCAGCTCCGCGGACTCGACAAGAAGCGGTATAAGGAGGAGGTCGACAGCAGGGCATGGGATTACGTATGGTTCGGCACCGTGGCTATGATCCTCGAGCTGATTCCGGTCCTGAGCTTCTTCTTCCTGCTCACGACCACCGCTGGCTCTGCGCTGTGGGTGGCTGATATGGAGGAGGAGAGGCGGAAACCTCAAGCTCGACCTCCCGGGTTTGAGGACCATGACGTGCCAGCTGAGCATCAGGAGGAAGCACCTCCTGCTTATCATGATGATCCGGTGTGATTAGCCGACCGCTGCTTAGTGATCTCTGCAGTAAGACTACTATTTGCGTTGCCATGAGCACACTTTCTTCTGCATTCTCCGGGAACTGGACGTGCTCTTGAAGCACACCGCTCGCCACTCTCGGGCTGTCTTGCAGGGATTTCCTGCTGTTGACCATTCGTCACCTTGACTCGGGTTAGTCGCGAGACTATCGGCCCTGCTCTTGGCCTGCAGGAAGGCCCATACTTGTCAAAGGTCGCCGGACATGGTTTCGTCGGGACTTGAAGACGGCTTTGGAGACGGTTCGATGCCTTGGGAGCGAGTGCACTGATGCCTTACTACCGCAGCCATTGCCCGGTTGGATGTCTACGACGGCAATTGATGACGGGTTCTACCTCATATCAGGGGCATTCGGGAAGTGGATGGATGGAGCGAGGAGAGGAGCGGGGCCGCTTGCGGGGGGTTTCCGAGCTATCCTTCAATGCGCATAGGAACATGCGGGGAAGAATCCGGGGTCAAGTTACAGCTTTCTCCGTGCGCACTCAAAATGTGACAATACAGCTTCCGCCCTTTGGAGCAATGAGGAACCTGTTGTCCATCTCCATCATGTCGTCTGTCATACCGGGACCAAGCCTCGCCCCTCGGCACTCCCTAAAGAACAAAGCCGCCCCAAGCCGCAGTTCCATCCACGCCAGGTGAATACCTATGCAGATGCGGGATCCCGCTCCGAAGGGAGCCATGGCTCTCTTTTGGCTGTCGGTCAAGGTCGACTTGTCGAAGAAGCGGTAGCCGTCGAAGCTGTCAGTCGAAGTTAGCCTCGCAATACAGAGGCGTGGTTCATTTGGTTGCAGTCCACTCACCGGTTCGGGTTCGGGAACAACGTCGAGTCCCTGTGCAGCGAGAACGCATGGGTGCTGACCACCGTGCCACCTGGAATGTGGTGCCCGTTGAAGTCGGCACCTTTGGCAGGTACCACACGTGGAAGAGCTCCAGGAGCAGCTCCATACAGGCGCAGTGTCTCCTCAAGGACACTGTTGAGGAGCGGTGCACCGGCCAGTTCGTCCGCATGTAGCTCTGGGCTCAGTTGAGCTACCTCTGCCTCCAGGCGTGCCTGGAGGACGGGATCCTTCAGCACCGCCCACACCAAGTATGTCAGTGTGACGGCTGTCGTGTCCGAACCGGCAACAATGAGGCTGCCGGCCTCTGTTCGGACGCTGTGGTCTGATATGGCGGTTATCTCTTCGCTATCTGCGGCAGCCAGCATCTGTCCGAAGAGGTTCTGGGTGTTGGCGTTGTGGTTCCGCATGTTCCGTACGGCCAATGATCCGTATTCGTACACCACGTCATCGGCTGTCGCGATGCTGCGTAGCTCTTTGAACGGCAACCACTTGGCGGCCCGGTGCAGCCACGGTAGCTCGTTGCGCAGGACGCTTCCCAGCATTGCGGATTGGATGGCCTCGATATACGGAGTTTTCTTCGCGTTGTCGTTAGTCGGCTTCCACAGGACGAACTCTTCTAGGAACCAGAGGCCATATCTTACCTTCCCAGTCTCTAGCATATGAAACGACTCCCCAAACGACAAATGCGAAATGACATCCGTAGCCATAAGCGTCCACCACTTCAACACATCCGCCCCTCCTCCCTCCCTCGCCTCATCCCTGATCCTCCTAACAGCCAACTCCACCTTCCCCCGGATCTCCCCCTCCCAATTCGCCCTCAAGCTCGAGTTACTAAAGGCCCTGGCGAACAACCTCCTCTGCGCCGCGTGGCGACGGGCGTCGCGCATGGTGAAGATGGACGGCTCGCGCCAGGGCGTGACGGTGTCGTACCATGCGGACTTGAGGTAGCCGCCGCCGATCTTGTGGATTTGCGAGAAGGACTCCACGTCGTTGACTGCTACTTCATCGGGCGCGATGCGGACGACGGGGCCGTAGGCGCGGTGGAGGGAGTCGATGTAGTGAATTCGTTGGCCGGTTAGGATGTGGTAGCGCAGGATGAGGTGGGTGAATCTGCTGTGCCAGGGACCGGGGAGGTGGAAGAGGGGCGAGCGGAGGGCGGTGATGAGGGTGTTGGTCAGGAATAGGGCGAGGCCGAGAAGGAGGAGGCAGGGGGCGGAGAGGAGGTGGTCCATGGTGACGAGCTTGACAGTTCCAGGGGATGAGTAGCTCGGGGTTCCGGTATGTATGACGCTGAAGTAGTTGTTACATGGAATTCCATGACCTTTTGTCCTGACGGAATCACGGGGCTTTTAGTATCTGAAGCCAGTTCGGGTGGCCGGAAAGTGGAGGATGGACGACCCGGGGCTGAAGCCCCGCGAAGCTTTCTTGGAATGGAAAACATGCAAGTCAATCCCCAGCTAATGGTAAGTCTACATTTGCTCGGCGGGCCTGGCTCTACGTGCGGTAGTTGTTTATGCACACCTATTTGGAATTGTCTACTCAGTTGGCGAAATCTTCTGCACTTCTCCCCCCATACCACGGACCGAGGAAGCTTTATGGCTACCCAGTCCTCCGGCAAGTTCCGACGGTACTGGGTGAGTATCGAGTTCCCCAAGAACAACGGGTGACGGTAGTTGGTATCTCCGCCTGGCGATTCGGGTTCGCTTCTGTAGCATCGAGCTCTGGTTTTTTGTAGCCTTGACTGCTCGGTCTGCCGTCGTTCCCTGTCTCCATTCCCGCTTGCGCTGAGTCTCTTGTACGCCGCCGTAGCTTCTTTACTACAAGCCAGACCAAGGCGGAGCCAATGATTGTTCCGAGTATTGTGCCCACGATAATCCCAGCCAGCTTTGGTGGTTGGATGCTTCTGCTTGTGCCTTGGGCTGACACTCCTGTTGGTGTTGAGATTGTCGTCGGTGTAGGTGGTGGAGATGTTGCTGAGCTTAAGGCAGTCGTCGGGTTTGCCGAGATATTTGAAGACCCGAACGAGCTAGATGCTGTGATGAGGTCGACTGGGCGCCAGTTAATCTGCACCGGGGGTGCATAGATTCCCGCCTGTGTTGGCCACACGGCTGATGTCGCGCAAAGTCAGTCGACACTGTAGCGAATGGTGTCGGAGATGGCAACTGACAGTTATCGTCGCCTCTGATAATCAGAGAGCTTGTGTCTTGCCCAGACCCAGCCTGGCATGTATAGTATCTATCAGGGACGTAGTCTCTCCGCGTGCAGTATACGCTGACAGTGGCTGAAGTTATCGACATGATGAATGACAGGTATGTGGTAGGCGTTAGTCCACTATGCCCGTGTTAGCCCTCGTATCCGGAGTTGGAACTTGAACATGACAACGGGTTTAACAGAAACATACTCCGGGCAGCAAATGAAGGCTCTTTCTTCAGGCAGTAGTGACAGATATAGCTCCGGGCTCCTGTCGTCTATCACCAAAGCCGTCGTGTATCCTTGAGGGCAGAAAAAAGCCGGCGAAAAGAAGCAATGGTACAAGTCGTGATAGAGTCCTTCGATTTCCGGAGTTGGAG
The DNA here is from genome assembly GCA_009194965.1 of Coniochaeta sp. 2T2.1. NCBI lineage: Eukaryota > Fungi > Ascomycota > Sordariomycetes > Coniochaetales > Coniochaetaceae > Coniochaeta > Coniochaeta sp. 2T2.1. The sequence continues at coordinate 72,791 of VSMA01000055.1, forward strand.
TGCAAGCCCTGAGTGAGGCACAGTTGGAGGAATATATGTCCCAATTTGTGCCGATGGTGCCTGTGGAGAAGGCTTGCCAACAGTCGCCCTCCGGGATAAAGGTCGTCGTTAGGGGCCCAAGCACGGTTCGATCGGATGGCTCTATGGTAACTGTCACCACCTGTGTTGTGTCAGGATTAAATCTTGTCGTGACAAACGTCGTTCCAGAAAAGGGCGAGGTCGTGACGGACATCGCCCGAAATAAGTGTATACCCCGGGTTAGTAAGGACTCCAGGGTGTGGAAAAGGGGATCGACTAAAGAGGCGTATCAGTTCCACTCCAAGAAGCTTGTCCATAATCGGTGCTGCCGCAGCGGTTAATATAGACCGGACTCGTTGCTTGTGCAATCTGTGAACGCCCCGGTCGCTCGAACCTCCTTTCACCAACTGGGGCTCCCAAGCTCTCAAGGGGGTTGGCGTGACACACGCATGCGTGATTTCAGACATGGAATACCACATACCACATACCTAGAGAAACCCGAAGAACCGGTTTCTGCAATGAAATAGCCGCCTATCGGACATTTTTGCCCGCAGCGTCCTACCAAGTTCTACCATGTGTAGCCGTGGTAGCACAGCACCTGATACCGTAGGTTGTGGGACGGAGGTACGAGGAGGTTGGATGTGAGTTGTAGGTTTTGTTCAACGAGTATGACACTGTACAAGTGGCCGACGCATCTGCAGCTAAGCGACTATGGTTGCAATCACGGTATTGTTGCATGCTGCGAAGGGCCAGACCATTCTCCGTCAAAGTGGAGAGAGAGTTCCTTAGGACGAGCGCCTTTCTCTTACTATTCCTGGCATCTCATCCCAGTCTATTATCCTCACGTCTCCCGCATCATTAGAAACCTCCCGATAGCTTTGTCCCCGCAAGTCAAGTGCAGGATCAACAGGACTCTCCGGCTCCTTCATCTGTCCAAACTTGTCGGGCGAAGCATAGAGCTTCCTATGTTCCCATGGCGATGGCTGCTCCTGAGGTATCGTCTGTTGATGTGTTCTGTCCGGCACATCGAGCTCGTGCTTCGTAGATGCGTCGGAGCTGCCCATCGGATGCTCCATGGCCGTCCACATCTCGAATAGCTGACTGGTTCGACGTCGTCGTATACATCTTAGTAGCATCCAGCCTAAGGCCACAGATAAGAGTGTCCCAATTATGCACCCTGCAATTATCCCAGTAAGCTTCGCTGTTCCAGCTCCATCTGATGGTGACAACGCAGGCGGACTACCAATCGCCATAATGGGCAAAGGCAGTGGCGAGGAAGTCGACTTAGTGTGTCGACCGTCGGACTTGATGCTGTTGTCTGTGTACTTGACAAGGATGATAGCAAGAGGAGAAGATCCGTCGGACGTCAGTTTATCTGGACAGCTGGTGCATATGCACTCGACCGGAACGGACCAGCTGTCTTCTCAGGCACGTGTGCTAAACTGCGTTTGTATCAGTCAAGAGGCAGCAGGAAGGTGAAGTTACAAATGAATGAGCTGGTATCATTCTTTTCACCTAGCTCGCAGGTGTACCAATGGTTGCCAACTGGGCCGGCTAGGTCGACGGCCCCTGTACAGTAGACGCTGAACGTGCTGGTCGATATGTCGGGAGCTAGTGATTCTTGGGTCCAATATGCCTCAACTGTGAGACCGCTGTCTAGGTGTTAGCTTCTTGACGACCTATGGGGTTGACATGCGGGACGTTGAATCCGTCGACATACCTAGGACAGCAAATAGCTGCTTGCTCATCGTCAAACAAAGTCGTGTACAGCTCTTCGTCTGTCTCAGTGCCAGTCCTCTGGATAATAGGTGCCGCCGTCCACCCATCCGGGCAAAACAGTCCAGGAGAAAAAAAGCCCCTAGCCGTACCAGTCGACGACCCCTGACTCTGGAGCTGTGGAACGCAAGATCTAAGTGTCGCACAGTTCGAGTAGAAGTATTGCAAATCAAGCTGACTTACTTCATCTTCCACCCCCCTGAACGCGGTACTACATTCCGCTGGCGCAGTGTAGACTGTTGTCCGGGGCCGATGACTGTGCGGCTCGGGGTGATCGTGGATGGCACGGCTACAACTGGGATGGCCGATGGAGGGTCTGACTCTATTGTTGTAGTATCTTCAGATAATGATGTTATGTCGGCCATGATGGCATAAACGGAGATCAGAATAGAGAACGGACGAAGTTGTGTAAATGCATGGTGACGAACAAATAGGATAGAAGTAAGTAAGAAAGCTGTAGCGAAAATATGGCTGCCATAATTGTTATTGCATCAGGCTGGCTATTCAGGTCTATTCAAGTCTCTTCCTGTAAGCTGTGACTGGTGTCAGTTGATAGATGTTGACATAAACTTCGACGCAAGGTTTCGAATGTGGTAGCGTGTATCACAAACAAGGCGAGTCGTGCGACTTTTGTGCACTGCCTCTTTCTCTTTAATCGGGAAATAACTAGGACTAGAACATACTAACTTGTGGAACAAAGTGTAGGACAGAGTGTTTCCCAGTTGAGGACTGAATAGAGATGATGAAAAAGCCAAATGGGAACATATTGGGCTCTCCTCCCAACGAAACCCCAAACACCGATCCATCTTTCGATGGCTGTTGGTCAAACCGACCGTTCCGATGCTGATATTTTACCCCGGCCCCTCAATGACATCGGCTTCTTGCCTAAGATTATATCGAAGGCCGTGTCTACACTTGCGCCTCAATATCCGTTGGGTAGCTGAGGCGAACACGATCCATCCAGCTCGGCTGGAAGTGGTAAGCACGGAGAAGGCAGCTCTGACGCATTTATCGGAGTGGGCAGCTCAGCCGTGAGCATGACGTCCTTCTCAGTTACAACCGCGTCCTCAAGCTCGGCTTTTCCGTGCCCGTAGTCGCGAGCCGAATGTTCGGCAATGGCGGCAGCAGCAGCCGCTTCCGTGTTTCTTTTTTCCATCCGCTTGCGACGAGATCTGATGAAGACACACATGGCTCCTCCGACAATCAGCAAAGCATTAATGACCCCTCCGGCAATGACTCCTCCAAGCTGTGGTGTCGAGAAGCCCCCGGGGGCTGAGGCAGTGGTGGCTGTTGAAGTGGCCAACGGAGGAACGGCTAGGGAGCCTCGAAGAGTGCCTGCGGTCAGACCTGATTCTCCGGCAGTGGTCGGGGTGGCCAATTCGCTTGCGCGCCAGTTGATCTGTATTATGGGTCCGTAGGTCGTAATCATACTCAGCGCTTCCGTGTAAGCTCCTTCAGTTAGCGGTTGTGCAGAGACAACAAGGCAAAGTTTGATGGTTAAGGTACATACTGGTCAGGAGACTTGTGTTGGCTGGCTTGCTGTTTCGGCAGATGAAGTAGTGGCGATCATCCTGAGGCTTGAGAGTACGCATACAGCCGATAACATATGTATCCACTTGTAGAGTATGGCCACTGTTTAAGATACATTAGTTGGAGCAATAGGGTGAGCAACGTAGAGACCTTGGCTTTAATTACCTGGGGCAGCAGAGTACGGCAGTTCCCTCGGGTGATAGCTCCGAGTAAAGCGATGGGAGATTGGAGTCGACTGTGGTCTTCGTCTCGTACCCTTCTGGACAGTATAGCCCAGGTGAGTAGTAGCCGCCATCGGTATATGTGCCTGGCTCAGCTCCGGTTCCGGGAAAGCAGGAGGAGATACCACAGTTCAGATACCCATAGCCGAGATATAGACCGCTGGCTGTATCGGTATCATAGTAGATATTGAACGGCGTGCTACAGTCTTTCGGCGCGGTACACGTGGTGGTCAAAGGCGCCACCAGAACGCGGGTGAATGTGCCAGAAATCATTGTTGGACGAGAGACTCGTTAGTGGGAAGAATAAAGCTGCGAGGGGAGAACAAGCTTCTTGAGGTTGGAACGAGTTCAGAGGGGGCGAGGTCACACAAGTACGTTGGTCGGTGGCTGCCCCAGGGTTTCCGAAGTTGAGCGGGCCTTTGCAGCTCGTGTAACCGAGTGAAGCAGGAGAATACACTGTTTTCCCCCCAACCTGCAGGGCGCTATGTTAGGTTAAGGGGTTGGGGCACATCGTTGGAAGCAAATCACCAACCTTGAAGTTCAGAATGGGTCTGGCATTCCGGATTCCTGTTGAGACCTGTTCATCATGCCACAGTGGCACCGAGCTGCAAGTCTATCGTACAGTATAGTAGAAGTAAGAGGAGCCGCATGACCTCTGGACAATAGCCTCGTCGTCATGTAGGTTCTAGCTCTGTCAAAACGTCCATCATCTCATTCCTTCGTCGTCTTCTACGCTCGCGTGGCCAGTCCGCATCAACAAAAATTCCCCTCCTCGTCATAGGATTACCCACAATTGTCAGAATGGCCCTGGTGGCGGTGGAGTGCTCCTCTCCGCCATTGTCGCTAAGGTAATGTGGTCGTCGCCATCAGAGTCGCTGTCGTCGTCTTCATACTAGTCCTCTGCATCCATGGCGCCGCCGCCCACCCCCCCACAATTGTCCTCGTTATGGCTGGAGTCGTCCGGGTCGCTGTTTTAGACCGGGCGCGGAAACTGGAAGATCTCGTAGAGCAGCTGATGCTTGATCCTCTTGTTGAAGTCGTCAGCCATGTAGACATCGCCAGAAGTCTGAGTGGGCGGGCTCTGAGTGTTCTGAGGTGCTGTCCTGCCAACGATGTCTGGCTTGCGGGCAAAAATACCAATCTTGAGACCCTCGATGTGGCCTTTGATATCGTCTAGGTCACTTGCAAGAGCGAGGTGTCTGGCAGATTCGAGGAACCCAAGAAGTATTTTGACCCTCTGCTGGTCATTCAAGTATAAGTCGATTTGTTTCCCAAACTCGGGTGTCCCTCTGGTGCGCAAGTAGAGCAAGCGAGAAGGGTGTCGACTCCAGAGCGAGTCCAAGACTGAGGCCAGCACCGGAACCTCTTGGACCTCGGCATAGGAGCCAGTATAGTCGTGGAAGGCAATCGGGAAGTCTGATGTGGCATTAGCGAAATGCTTTTCAATCTATGAGCATAAAATCTTACTCTTGTAATATTCACTCCAACCATTCTCTGACACGTCTGTGAGAACAATGTAGAATTTCTCGAACCGCTCAGACAAAGCCATCAGCATGGCTATACTTCGGACAACGTACGGGCCAACCCTTAAGTCACATAGACCGGGATCGAACCAGCGCCTGAAATGCTGCTGTAGCATTCCTTGAGCGAATTGAATCCCTGCATGGCGGACATTTCCCGTCGTCATTGTATTGACTCGGTAGTTGGCCCGTGTTCCAAAGAGGGGTTTGGACACGATAGTCGGCAAGACTGGGTCCCGCGGCGGCGGCGGCGGCGGAACAAAACAGACGAGGTCGGTTGCAGAGTCGATGCGTACAGGTCCGCGATTGTATTTGAGACTCGATGGTTCGATAGTAGCTCGGCGCACACAGTTTCGTGCGAGAGTGTTGAAGGCGTTGAGGTCCACTCTGGAACGGTAGCCTGACTCTATGCGACCTGAGCTGGCGTCACCTACGCTCCGAGACTTCAGGCTCAAGACATAGCCATCGAGTGTGCACTCGAATTGGACTTCGGCGAAGTGGATAGCGGGCTTCGAGAGGAACTCGGTAAAGATCATGCAAACGATGTCCGCCGAGAAGTCGAATGGCTTGAGAATTTCGGTATCGTTGTCTTCTTCAGGATCCTTCTCAGGAGCTTCCTCGAACCTCCCACGGGACCTGGGAAACCCGAGGTTATTCGTGAGCGCCTCCATCTTGATGGCGCGCTGGGAGGAAGTGGCCGCAAGATGGGAAAACGGGGCTCAGGAAGATGAGCTCTGAAGTGAGTGGACTCGGGTTGCGAAGTATGGCTTGGTACAGCGTCCGGAGGAGTGCAGTGAAGGTGAAGAGCAGGCGACGTTCACATTTCCAGCCGGCGCCGGCCCTTCACCAGTGGTAAGTTTCCGCATATCAGTGCGGTGACGTATTGATCCTCGTCTCATCGGCTAATCATAGGACCGTTCAGCCGTTCGTTCAGGAACCGCCTTGAAATGCGTGATCCTACGACATATTTTTCCGTGACACAGGCCAACGAGCACGGTGCCGAGTCCCAGCACGGAGTATCCACCCGGGCGGCCCCACTCCGGACGCGAAGCTCCACCTTCCCAAAACAGAATCTAATACTCTGGGCTGCTTCCTTAACCTCCGTCTCGTCCTGCTCATACTTCAAATCCCGAATTACAGCTAGGAGTGGTGAACAAAGACTAAGATATTGATAGAGTGGGGCTGTTATCGAAGCAGTCGACTGTGCCTTCCGTTATCTTCCCGAAGTCCCAGGGACGACAGGACCTGCATATATCATGCTCTGGCGGGGACAAAGAGTTAAGGTGTGTCCACCGCCGGGCAGCTGCATGGATGCCACTTCACTCTCAAACACATTCACTGCACCAGGCTCATAGCCTCCATTTAAAACCTGACTCTTCTCTTAACCACCTCTCCCCAACCGCCTCTTCCCAACCCAACCCTTTTCCACTTTGCAGATATGGACCCTAATCCAATCGGCTAGAGGAGTCAACCAAGCGACACCACCCCTCTGCGACGAGAGAGAACCCTAACATCATCAACATTTACATCATAAAACCCTGTCCATTTTACAAACGTCTGTTCATCCCACGAATAATCGTTTCTGTCATGATGCACGCCCCAAGCGCTCACGACGGAGTCCATGACGAGGAAGTTCATCGCCAACAACCCCCCGACGAAGCGGTGGCCACCACCGCGCTATCGCCTATATGGACAAAGCTGCCCAATGAGATTATCGACATGGTCTTCGCCGAGTTTCTGTCCGAGCCGGCGGTCCACTTTGCCGAGATTCGAGTTCGTCAACTTCCTCGGGGTGTCCTAAATGGCAGCGCTGAAACGGTTCACCAATGGAGCGATGGCGAGATGAGGTCAGGCTACCTGGTAGCGGACGTCCTGAATGCAAACTCCCATTCCGCACGCACCGTTGTCCGCCGCGTCCGCCGTGCCACAGAGGAGAAGACCATCATTGACTATGGGGACCCGTCGGCCATGGACGTGACAGTCGACGCCTCAACCGATCTTGCATGCCTGGTCTTAGATCGTTGGCCATTCAGGATTTCTGAACCCGAAGGTCATATAATCATCAAGGCTACGTTCATGGCGAGCAGGTTTGGTACAATCCGCCGAGCTGGAATGTTGGTGACAAGGGAGATGTGGAAAGCAGTCCTTGCTCACTGGTTCGATCCTTACCTGGACGACGACCTCTCCGACAAATCTTATGCTATGAACGATGGACGGTTGGACTTCAGGAGCCTGAGCTGGGTCTTGAGGAGCTTCAAGCGCTTGGAGGCCTTCTACCTGATCCTGACCGACATCACGGCAGAGGACTGGCAGGAGTATTACAGCCGTAAGTATGCTTCTGTCTACGCCTTAAAGAATTACCGAGCACTGACTTTGTCACGAATAGATTTCCCGGTCACCTTCCACGACGCGAACGGATCATATGTCGAAGCGGAAGAGGAACCGATCCATCCGTGGGTGATGTTTCGGATGTGGAATCCACACCGCGACCAGGACTTCTTCAGGTACCCCTACCCATACAACTCGAAGCCGAACGTCAACGTCGACACCACTTTTCCCGACCGCGTTGACTCTGAGATGGATGCCAAACTGCGAGTTAGGCTGTTGCTCGGTATCCTGGACGGGGCTAGATACAAGGCCAACGGCAGACTTCAGAAACGCGAACTTCCCAAACAGGAACCGAGAATTGGCGTTCTTGTGCGGAGACCAGCCTGGGTCGTGGACGATTCGATCCCCAAGTCCCAACAAACCCCGGAGGCGATCGACGACGAATTTTCCACCCCCCAAGCGGATATGGACCCTGACGATGAAGTGGGTGTGAACCTTGACGACGACGAAGGTCTGGATTCTGATGATCCTGAGGAGGACTGGGTCAGGGAGGCGGTGGATGCCGTAACTTTCGACTCCGAGGAGGCTCATGAGGACGACCTCGCTGATGGCAGCTCGAACCCTCACTGGGTAGTGCACGGTTGATAGCGTGATAACTGGGCTAGTTCGGCCAGAGACATGGGTTGTGATATCTAGGGCATGGTGACAGATGTCCCGATCTCTAGATCTGGGGGTTGGTCCATGAGCTGGAACAAGGACGGCGGATTTGGCTGGTATTGAGGGAGTGTCGCAACGCACTTTTACACATGTTGTACGGTTACGCATGCTAGCACGGTATCTCAACACATGCACATGTAAAGACGTTCAATCTCCAAGTGGAGCCCGCAGACTGAGTGAAGATTAATGAAATGTCCCTATTCAATGTAGCCAGTATACCGAACTTCTCCGCGCGGAGCCCACGGTGTTATTCTTGTTCACTCCAGACATTCTGCCTCACATTGTTAGCTATTGATTGCCCCCTTAAACATGAGTGTCCGATCTATGGTCGCCAGGCGCAGGGGTTTGTAGCTGAACCGGTAGAGCTTCAAGCTCAACAGTGAGGCATGGCGAAGGCAGCTCATGTCTACTTAAACCTTCCTTCTCAGCAATCTCGGGAGCTTGATGCTCAACAGTCGTGCACTCTTGTTTGTCAGACACCACGGCTTGCTGCCCCTTCTGCCCCTTGACGCCATGGTTGTGTTTCCCTCGTCGTCTGCTGGCTACTAACCATGCTATGCCAACGCACAGAAGAGTGCCTGCTATTGCACCAATGGCGACTCCCGCTACCTGTGGTGATCCAAGCCCTTTAGATATCATCGGTTGTCCAGAGGACTGCACCGTCGCCGTCGCTATCACAGTAGGCTCCGAGGCCAAGGAGGAACTGAGCGGTGGACTCATCAACTCTGAGCCCGGCATCGGAGAATCCACAGCAGAGGTTGCGCTGAAGGTTTCGGAAGCCGTGGTCAAATCGGCTGGACCCCAGTTCAGCTGCACGGGCGGCACGAAGATTGAGAAATCGGTCGCAGGAGCTTGAGTGCGGATCGAACAAAGTCAATGGTAAGAGCCAGAACGACAGAGGGGACGCGTTCGTACCTATAGAAGATCCCAAATCGTCGCACCAGAACAAGGTTGAGAGTGGGTAGTCCTTGAGGCACATAAGCGGGTGTACATCTGCCCTTGTAATGTAACCGAGTTTGGCGCCTCTTATTGCCCAATGTGCCAGCAGTTGCCAGGGCACAGAAGGGCATATAACCTAACTCACGATGGGCAACAGAATGTGGCTGATTCACCAGGGAGCAGAGTCGGAGATGGGTCAAAAGTATCTTCATTCCAGCCACCGTACGGCGCAGATGCCCAGCCCTCCGGGCAGTGAAGGCCGGGTGAGTAAAATGCCGACAGGTCGTACGTCCGGAGCTCCGTGCCGGTACCTGGATAGCACCGACGGATCGATTGACAGTCGGCGTAGAAGCCGTAAAGTCCATCGAGCCAGCCGAATACAGTTTCATTGTAGAACGCGGTTGAACACTGTGGCGGAGGCGTGAACACGGTCGTCAAGGGACCGATGACGGTGCGGCTTGGACTACTCATCTTGTGCAGCTTCTCATGGGCCTCGGTCCAGGAAACTCCAAGAGAGTGGTGTCGACTCGTCGAAGCCAATAAACGAGGAATTGAAGAAACCAACAAGCCAGGCTCACGGCGGGCCGTAGGCTTCTTAAGCCAGGATGTGTCGTACGCTCGACTGTCCTGCGTCAGACACGTGTAGCTCAGTAGCTAGTTCTGAACCATATCATGATATGCCATCAACAGGTGCCGGTGTCGTACAGTTCGACTTCTTGCATGTCCCACGCCAAGATGTGGATACCAGCTATCTGGGTTCGTCGTCCTCTTATATTCGACTAGGAGGTCAGGTTCTGATCCAGTCCACTGATTCCGCTCGTCGTCGTCGAGAAACTGGAAAATGAACAACTCGACACGTCGAGACTGTCAAATCTTTGGTGGCTAGTCTCAATGCAGGTTGCTCAGTCAGTAACAACAAGGGGCTTGTGTCCTGCGACCCCCAACCAACAGCGTTACTGTGGGCTGGTGACGCTCGTGGAACCGTGTACGAAACAGTATGTTTGCCTCGCAACGGTGAAACACAACAACTCCAATTATACGTGCCACATAGTGGCTGTACGCGGACTGCATGCGGTGTCGAAAAACTTCCACCAACGAATCGATCACGCACGCCCAAGAAGTTTTGGCCCAAATGCCCAAGTTGATGCCCCTTCGCACAAGAATGTGCAGCCAACTGCATGTGCTCTATTCGAACCAGCCCAGCAAGCTTCTCTCCAAATACAGAGGCCAGGAGGTCGAGCCTAGTCCCGGGACCTCAATCTCTATCCCAATACCTCACTAGAAGCCCTAGTCACGATACTCGACCCCCCGGAACCCATCTCAGCCCAATTCATCTCACCACTCCCCCCTCCAAAAACACCACTACTCCCCCTACTAACCACGCTACTCCTCCTCCTTCTCCTCCCCCTGCCCCCTCGGCCCGGTAAACTCCCCTCAAGCTCCACAGCCTCACCACCCTCCAACTCCAGCACCTCATGCGGTGAGAGCAGCTCGTGTACACTCCCCGCGTACCGTCTACTTGAATCTGAGCCGTCTAGCTCTGACTTGCGCTGGAGCTCGGAGTCGTACGAGTCGAGCGCGTGGTGGGAGGACTTCCGACGGCGGATGTAGCGCACGAGGAAGATGAGGAGGACGAAGGTGAGGAGAGCCCGGAGGATTGAGCTGAGGGCTATGGCGGGGAGGTGGGAGGTTTGCGCTGCGGATTGGGGAAGGGAGGCTTGAGGTTGGGACGAGGTTGGAGAGGGTGGATTTGTGCTTGTGGTTGGGGAGGGGAGGGTAGTTGGAAGACTTGATGGGAGGATGGGAGATGTGGTAGACCTAGTTGGTAAGGTCGACGTGGTGGATGTGATGCCTGGCGGGAGGGAGGATGGTCTTCGGGTGTTGTATGATAGCGCATCCCTTGATCGCCGATTTAGTTGTACGGCTGGAGCGAGGACGAGGAGTTGTGATGACACGAGAGCTTGAAGTACATTAGTGACGGCATGATGTAGTGTAGGAGGGAAGACGACTAACCTAACCTGCTCGTGTCGCTAGTGCTCCAGTCCTCGCATGACATGTACTGGAAGGGTCTCAGTCCATCTCCGAATTTGGCTGCGACTTCATATGCACAAAAGCGCGGTAAGTTGGCCGTAAGGGTGCCCCATGGCGTTAGCTGGACGGTGCTGTACAGGTATAATCTTGGCGATGTCAGCTTCCTTCTGTTGTCGACAAGTGATGCTCATGAGAAGCGACTACGTACCTAGGACAGCAAAGGACAATCTCCTCGTCAGGATACAGTGTAGCAGGTAATTGAGAAGCCGGTGTCTCGAACGAAGTCCAGCCCGACGGACATTGTAATCCAGGAGAGTAGAAGCCGTACGGCGGTATGCTTATCGAAGCCCCTAGGCCAGGAAGACAAGGACGCAGGGACATGCAGTTGGAGAAGAAAGCCGCAAAGGCAGTCTCGCTGTTATCCCCTGGGAGCTCATAGTTAATGTTGAAAGGCTGAACGCATTCCTCCGGAGGAGTATAGGTAGTTGTTAGCGGCCCGATGACGGTCCGCTCATCGAGGCCGGACGGAGTTGGTATTGGAGCTGTGATGCTCATATCTTTGGAGAAGAAAAGTGTAAGTTAAACAACGGACACTGGGGATGACACTGCCGAAAATGGTTCTGAATAGGATGAATAGCTTTTGCGGTGATATTTGCTGGTTTTGGGGGTTGATTGCCATGGTTGAGGGAGTCTGTGAGCCCATGACCTGGCCACACGGCCACAAGCGATGTTTGGGATCGGCGCCTCTTTGATGAGAGGTATGCAACAACCAACAAATGGCTAGGGCTTGTACGACAATGGGAGACTCGACAAAGAAGGCTCCTGAACTAAAATAACTTCGATGGCAGTGCTGAATTGTGTGATGTTTTTGTTGTCTCTTGGTGGTTATCGGCGTGGGAACAGGCAGCGTGGTTCGTTTTGGCGGGACACTTCGAAGAGTTTTTGGCAATGCCGTCCTCTTGAGGTTCCATCACTGATGGCTTCGTTGCTGGTTCTCGATTTGTTCGATGCTTTTGACCCTTTCCACCGTGTCCCTAGTACGTTCCTGAGTTTCAACGCCAATCTGACTTGCCGTAGGGCTGATCAGAGCCCAGTCGGTGCTCCTCAAGCGCGAGGTAGTGGTGTTCGGCCCGTCACTGGAGCATGGTGACGGTAGCTCGAACCTGGGGGATGCAACCGTAGCATCCAGTTCTGGCTTGTTGCCGTGCCGAAGAGGGAGGGGAGGCCGGAGTGGTTCATCGTTCGCAAGTGCTATCAACTCATCCGCTCTTTGTGCTCGGCGCCGCAACCGCCTGGTCATGAACCACCACACGCCTGCACAGGCTAAAGCGGTGGCCAGGATGGTTCCGGTCACTATTCCAACCAGCTCCTGTCTGGATGTCCCATCTGCTGCTGGCGGTAGTGCTGTTGTCCCCACAGATATTGATAGCGGTCCTCCTGGCCCTGCTGTTGTTGATAGCGCGGACACCCAGCCGAGGTCATGGGGCCGCCAATTGATCTGTATGGCCGGCGCAGCACCATAACCCCTCAAGGAAGCTGTTTTCTGTGTGCGTCAGGATAGGTCGGATCGTAGGTGCTAGGAGATGCTGACCTGTACCAGTGGCTAGACTAAAGCTACCGAAGTTGTCGCAGGTAAAATAATGCTCTGACGGCCACTGGTTGTGGGCGTTCTCAAAACAAAATGCTGGAGCGTTTTCGAATAGGAGGTAACCCTTTGTATTATACCATGCTGCCGCGGGAAACTCGCTGCGTGACAGGGGTATCACCAGAATGTTAGTTGGTAAGCCTCAAGCAAGGAAAATTGTCACAGAATCCCACCTAGGGCAACATAGCGCAGCTGTCTCGTCGGGAAGTAGTGTCGAGTAGAAGACCTCCATATTGCTGTGTCCCCTATCAATAACCAGCGCGGTTATCCAGCCTGATGGACACTGGATACCCGGTGAGTAGAACCCCGGCGGTATAACATCTTGGTCACCAATTACTGGCAGACATGCCTGTCTGGAAGTGCAATCTCGAAAGTAAGCGACACAGTCGATTAAGAAAATGGGGTCCAGTTGGGAGTACACGAAGCACCTAGAGCACTCCGGAGGTGGCGTAAAGGTCGTCGTCAGAGGCCCGATCACAACGCGACGAATGTCGCCGTCGGTGATGGTGGGAGATACTGTGAGCAGTGTTGAACCGGGACTCATTGCAAAAGCCTGTAAAATGTTTTGAGCAACTTCTAGAACACGGTGGAAGCCATCAGGTTCGTCAGGATATGTATATCAATCATTCCGAGCTGTACAACTTCGGCAGAGGTAACACTATGAACGACTTCGTCAGTAGGACAACGGCCAACGTTCGTCTCGGGTGTGTGCGTGTCTGAGAAACTCACCTATTGAGGCTCAGACCTGCCAGCACCCGGCTTCATGCCTTTACAGATAAGAAAGGGGAAGGTCATAATGGGCCCCTTGTCGCCACTGCCCGGTTCCGTCTCGACAGCCTTATCCATCTTGAACGCCGTCTCGATCCTCACATCTACAAACCCTGCCCGTTCTAACAAGTCCGCGATATCCGTCCTCTTGATGCCATGTCTCTCAACACCCTCCATGCGAGATTCCGGGTGGAATCTTCTCGCCTCAGGGCCAAAGTCCTCAAAGTCGGTCAACATGACCTGTCCGCCCGTCTTGAGGCATCCAAACATCGTCTTCAGCACAGCCAGCAGGTCGGGGATGTGGTGAAGCACCAGGTGCGACACGACGAGGTCAAACCGACGCGGCTTCAATGCCGTGCCACCCTCCACGCCACGGGAAAACGCAGCTGCATCCGGCCGAATCCTCTCATCGTCCGGATCCTCCAGCATCGCCGCCACAGCCCGGACGTTATTCGTTTCACAGCCCTCGGCACTTAGTTTCGACTGTAGGGCAGCGATCATGCCCTCCGCTGCATCGACCGCTGTCACCGAGCGGAAGTGAGGCGCAAGCGCCAGTGTGAGGAGGCCGGTACCGCATCCGATCTCCAGGACATCGAGCTTGGATGTCGGTGAGGAACGGCCCCGGAAACGTTCGAGAATAGCCCTGTGTGCGAGACCGCTGGCCACGACGACGTTCGGGTTGGAGTCCCAGGCGGCTGCCTCGGCGTTAAAGCGCGTTGTGTTGGCTGAGGTCATATTGCTCTTTGTGGATGTTGCGAATCTCACTGCCGTTGCCGAACGATCTGGTTTGTTTGGGAGGGCTTATAAGCTTTAAACGACAGCGAACTTGTCAGCAACAATGCAGATTATTCCGGAATATATCACGGGCCGGTTCTTCCCTCGATCTGACTTCAGGTCTGGTCAGTGTTTCCACCATCGTGCCTTCCTTCCGTTGACCGCTACGGACGGCATCTCACCTTGCGGTACGATAGCCGAGGGGGAAGAGCGCGCCGTTGAGCTGGTTCTCCACAGTGAGGTGGAGAGCGCTAAGGTAAAGTAGCGCCATGGCGGTCAGTTTCAGCTGTCAAGCTGCATTTCGACTGATGTCTCTCATTGCTTCCGTTGACAAACAGTTAGATATCTGAAGCGTGCAAACTCTTGCCGGCAGGGTCTGAGCTCACAGTTCCGTCATTATGTAGCCGGTATGCAGCTCTCCGAATGGTGCGGGCATACTGTGCCGGGAGCTGGACGACGGTTGCTTCTTGGGGGGGCGGGTTTGAGCGGAGCTGGAGCTGGCTCCGGGCACGTCGTCATTCCACTTATTCCAACAATCTCATGACATCACCAGAAAGATAGAGACTGCAGAGGGGAAACTGCGGGCAGTGACGACGGCCAAAAGACCCTTGGGGCAAACACTTCTGCCCAGCCTGTCATGGCTGAGCCCCAATTCTCCGATTGAGAATAAAATCTCCTGATCTGGCTCCTTCACAATTGACGGCTTCCCATCTCCAACATTCCAAGATCTCCAAATCCTCAATTTCACATTTCAAACTCCAACTTCACAACATATTCACTACACCCCACAACACCGCCAACATGCCAATCGACGTCCCCCAAGCCGAGTCCCTCAAGGACCTCTTTAGCCTCAAGGGCAAGGTAGTCATCGTGACCGGCGCCTCCGGGCCCCGGGGTATCGGCATCGAGGCCGCCCGCGGCTGCGCCGAGATGGGCGCCGACCTGGCCATCACCTACTCCTCCCGCCCGGACGGCGCGAAGAAGAACGCCGCCGACCTGACGGAGAAGTACGGCGTCAAGGTCCAGGCCTACAAGTGCAACGTCGGCGAGTGGTCCGACTGCGAGAAGCTGGTGGCCGACGTCATCAAGGACTTTGGGAAGGTCGATGCTTTTATTGCGAAGTAGGTTTTGCCCCTTTAGTCATTCCCGGTGCCGTGTGAACCGAGGAGATACGAGAGAGATATTGGTTGCTGACATGGAATTTACAGCGCCGGCGCAACAGCTGACAACGGCGTAATCGACGGCTCGAAGGAGGACTGGGACAAGGTCATCCAGACCGACCTCAACGGCACGGCCTACTGCGCCAAGGCGGTGGGTGCGCACTTCCGGGAGCGCGGCGTGGGATCCTTCGTCATCACGGCCTCGATGTCGGGCATGATCGCCAACTACCCCCAGGAGCAGACCTCGTACAACGTCGCCAAGGCGGGTTGCATCCACATGGCCAAATCGCTGGCTAACGAGTGGAGGGGGTTCGCGAGAGTGAACGCCATCTCGCCGGGGTACATCGATACCGGGCTGTCGGACTTTGTGGATGAGAAGACGCAGAAGCTGTGGTTGGATATGATCCCCATGAACAGGAACGGAGTGGCGAAGGAGTTGAAGGGAGCGTATGTGTACTTGGTCAGCGATGCGAGCAGCTACACTACTGGCGCGAACTTGGTGATTGATGGAGGGTACACTTGCCGGTAGAAGAGGATGTGGAAGGGGATGAGTGATGAATATGGCTGGGGCATTGGAGTTCATGTCTGGGTCAAAACGCATGTGTGGTTAGCGACATAATGAGGTCATATTCTATTAAGTTATCTACCTCTCATACGAGGACTGGCTTTGCTGATTATGTCTCAGTCATACCAGTTGATGACAGATGCTCAGAGAAGGCAAGAGCACAGCTCGCCTGATGTGTCCAGCCAGTTAAACATGAATGCTGGATGCGGCTTGTTCTCCGTCGACAAGGGTCCCTCATTCTCTGTAGCCCTTTATTTTATTTTTGTCATTTTCCCTTTTCCCCCTTTTCACCCTTTTCTCCAGCAAGTAACGCCCTGAATCCGTACGCGCCAGCAAGCGCACAAAGCAACGCATCGTCGAGAAGAGACGCGACGTATCCGCAGACAACTCCACACGACCTTGTGAAATAGTGCCGAAGAACCCTTTTGTGCACCTCTCATTTTCTCCCCATCACGCTCCTCCCCTATCAACACCTTCTCCTCAGCGTCCCCAAACAACACCCCCCTTCTCAAGTCATCAAGTGAACACTTCCTATGAAGGAGGTGGGCCCTGATACTTCTCCTCGCACCCCTCAACCGAAGGCCTCACCCTGCGCCTCTGCTCGCCCTCTCCCTCCCACTTCTCCATAGGGCCCCAGCCTCCAATCTGCCAGTTCGCCCAGCTCCTCCATATCGGCTGCGGGAACGGCTCCATGTCATCCTCCTCCTCTGTCTTACCTCCATCACCGCGATTGTTGTTCTTCTTCTCCCACGCAACCTGACAGTACCCGGCCAGCTGCAGCAGGAAAGTGACCACCACCCAGTGGTACAGAGGCCAGTTCTCCCAGATGAAAGCCCACCAGTCCTTCTTGTCCTGGACGTACACAAAGTTGCCCAGGACCTCCTCGTCAAAGGTAAACTGCTTTCCCTCCCTGTCCGTGTCCAGCCAGGCCTCGAGCCGGTGCGCGGCGCGGGAGAAGTGGAAGTTCTCGCCGACGTGGCGGGCGACGCGGCGCGCGAGGTCGGGGTGGTTGGACCACTCCTTCACGAACCTAGCCAGGGCGGTGAGGGCGCTGGGGTCCTCGCGGGCGGTGATCCAGTTGTTCGGACCCTGTTGGCGCTCCATGCGGACGGCCTCGCGGACGGTGTGCAAACGCTCACTGAGGGCGCGGGGCAGAACGTCCTCGAAGTGAGACATGACGAACAGCAGGGCGTCGGTGGCTTTCTCCATGTCGGCTTGGTTGGAGAGGCGGTGCCAGGGCTTGAAGGCCACCATGTCGGGCGTGACCTTGAAGCGCTCGGGCTTGGGGACGTAGTTGTGGCGGCGAGAGGTCGTGGGTTGCATGGGACGGGTGTCACAGCACTCGCCGCAGAGGTCCGAGCCGCAGTAGCAAGGACGGTGACGATTGCAGGGGCCGTAGAGGACGAGCGGGGTGCGCAGGTCGTCCGGGTCGCGCTCCCAGAAGAGGTCGGGGATATTGTGGGAGGGATCCTCGTGGATTTTGGCGCACTCAGCTTCTGTGAGGGGCTCGTACCATTTGCGGGTGGCTGGATTGAGGGACTCGGGCGTGGGTGTGTTGCAGGGGCCGCCTAAGATGCGGCACTGGTTGCCAGCGGGATCGATGGAAGGCCTGGCGCGAGGGAACGAGAGCTGGAAGTCGTCATCGTCGTCCTGGGCGAAGTGATCCGGTGTGGGAATGCGAGGGATGGGAGGTGGCATCTCGGTCTTGAAGTTGAAGTACTTCGGCGAGCTAGGGGGCCTGTTGCGACGGCCGCGGCCGGGACCTGAGGAGTTGGAAGTGCCCGACATGGTGAATCGACGTTGGTTGAACGATTGTCGACGATGAGGAGGTTTGGTTTGTGGTTCAGTATCGCGAAGATGAACAAGGGAAAGGGAGATGTTTGAATCCTTGGTTGACTTTGGTTGGCCTGAGGTGGAAGAAGTTCTTTGACAGAATATCTTTCACGTCGCGAGAGGATAGTCAAGGCGCGGCGTGACGGATGCGTCAACTGCTTCTCAAAGGTTCAGACAACAAAGTGTTCGCCTAAAGTTCAAGCCGTGGACATCGGGCTGAAAGTGAGATGGACTCAGACGAGGCGGAAGACGAGGCCAGACGAGGCCGCACGTCCGCCTTGCCTACACGTCACGCGTCCCGGATCGCCCCATCTCCGGAGCTGATAAGCGAGGTTCTAGGTGAATCATCTTATCGTGAAGCAGATGTGGTTACAGGGAATCACTCCCAATACACTGGCTGGCTAGGTGGACAGTAGGTTACAGTCTTGGGCGTGGAATTCCACTTTGACAGTCAAAGGGCCTAAGAAATCAACGATTGCATGGTAGACACATGGGGATGAACGCAGGCAGTATTTCCTGTCGATGTTGGATAGCTACATTCTCAGACGAAGCTATACCCAAGTCTCGGCGCGTCAGTCTCAGGGGTAAATAAACGTTGACGCATACCAAGCCAGCCGGCCGGAACTCCGCAAGGTCTGAAGCTCCCGACAGATACCATGCAAGACCGAAGTGAGATGTTATCTACCGTTTTTTTTATCTCCTGCGTCGATGTTATGTGCCATCAAAGTCCGCAGCATAGGTAGCCTGTGAGGCAATGCTCGATGATGTTGGTGACCTCGAGCTGACATCAATGGATATCATCTCTGAGCTCAGGTCGCTTGGTGGTCATAGCCAGGAGGTCTTAACACGCTGGGCTGCAAGAGCTCATACTATATCTTATGTTTAGGTCCTCGTGTATACAATATATTGGCCGAGTCAAATTGAGGCTGGCTGACCATGAGATGACATTGGAAGTTGTGGTCAAAGGAAGAGTGTAGGGTAGCTGGGCAAATTGGTGACTAAGCTCACCCCAGACCCACTCCTTAGCCCCAGGGATTGATTGCATCACGTCACAGCGCAATTGGGGTCCGATCAAGGAGCTAAGAAACTTGAACCCTCATCCGGATATTTGCTCCTGTCGCGATTCTTCCACCACAACCCGCTCCCCCTCATCAGATCGTCCGCCTCTGCACCGCCTCGCCAGCTGCGTCCACTCACGATGGCTTCGGCGCAAGAAGAATCGCAGCCGGTGAAGAAGGGGCCCACGCCCGTGCGGTCAATCATAGCCGGTTCGACAGCCGGTGCCGTCGAGATCGGTATGTCTCTTGTCGTCCATGTGCCGCCCCCCTCAGGGACCATGAATTTAACAATTACTCTCCTACAGCTATAACATACCCCTTCGAGTGTTTGTCCACCTCCCACCTACCTATCCTCCGCCGCCCTCTCTCCTAACAAACCACCGCGCAGTTGCCAAGACCCGGACGCAGCTCAACCGGAGGTTAGCCGAGGGACAGAAGCTGCCATGGCCCAAGTTCGGCAAGGAGTGGTACGCCGGCTGCACGACGAACATCATTGGTAACTCGGCGAAGGCCGGTATACGTACGTTTGCTCTACAAGAACTGCGCCTGGTTGTTACGGAATTTGGCTGACATCAAGGGCAGGCTTCGTCGCGTTCGACCAGTACAAGAAGCTCCTCGCCGACCACGACGGCAAGATCTCCGGTCCCAGGACAGTCATCGCAGGCTTCGGCGCCGGTGTGACGGAGTCGCTGCTGGCTGTTACGCCGACGGAGAGCATCAAGACGACACTGTGAGTCACGAGGCTCCATGGAAGGCCCAAGAAGGACAGCCGCTAACAAAGTGTGGCAAACAAGGATCGACGACAAGAAGTCCCCCAAGCCCCGCCTGCGCGGCTTCCTCCACGCCGTACCCATCATCGCCCGCGAGCGCGGCATCCGCGGCTTCTTCCAGGGCTTCGTGCCCACAACGGCGCGGCAGGCGGCCAACAGCGCCACGCGCTTCGGGTCGTACACCTTCCTCAAGCAGCTGGCGGAGAGCTACACGGCGCCCGGCGAGAAGCTGGGCACGGCGGGGACGTTCGGCATCGGCGGGCTGGCGGGGCTGATAACGGTGTACGTCACGCAGCCGCTGGACACGATCAAGACGCGGATGCAGAGCATCGAGGCGAGGCAGAACTACGGCAATTCGTTCCGGTGCGCGGCCATCATCTTCAAGCAGGAGGGGGTGTTGACTTTTTGGAGCGGCGCGCTGCCGAGGTTGGCTAGGCTGGTGATGAGTGGTGGGATTGTGTTTACGATGTATGAGAAGAGTATGGAGTTGATGGATAGTGTTGATCCGGAGAGGAGGTATTTGTGATGGTGGAATGGAAGCGATGCGGGCGTTAGGGGATTTGCTGTTGTTGTAGCATGGGTTTGCATATACCCTGTCTGGTCTGGTATAGAAAAGTCGTTCGTGATAATACAGGGTGGACTTTTGTACATTGGAGAGTGTTCTTCCGCTCCTTTTCCGTGCCGGTAACGCCTCCATATGCAAGTATTGTACAATGTAAGGGGTATAAAGGATAAAGTCTGGCAGCACAGATCACGCCTTGAACCTGATCAAACCTCCCAGCTTCTTCCCTATCCTCCCGAACCACGACCGGTTGGGTGCCTCCTCCAGCTCCTTCATGAGGTCGGTGTAATGTGTCGGGTTGCTCTTGGGCTTCATCAAGCTTCCTGATATCCGGTACTGCGACAGCGTCAGTGGTGTCGCTCTCTAAGGGCGGAGGTAGTGACTGCGCACCGTGCTCTTGTATCTGTTCTCCAACAGGGAATACAGGGCATTGACCTGCTTGATCTGCGCCTCCGTCGCATTTCCTCCCGCCTGCGCGAGCTCCTTCTCTATCCGCTTGCCGACGACATCGTGGAGTTGACAGTCCGGGCGGAGAGGATCCCGGGGCCACTTTGCAAGGGCTTCGGTGAGGGTTCGGTAGACGACCTATTGCATTACAGTTAGCACTGGTATCGAGATAGGCAGGGATGGATGCTGCATACACTCCTAGCTGGGCCCGACATGTTGTAGATGCTGCATTATCCTCAGGGACGTTGTGGCTGCTCCGGCGCGAATGTCATCGTCACTTTCGATGCGCTAACTCTTCGAATCTCGGATTCCATGCGCCACTTTTAGTCAGCCACAGCAAATGTGGCTAATGATTGGCTCGGCTAGCGGTTGAGGTACGTACCGTCTCAAAGCAGTGGAGTTCGGCCCAGATCCACGCCATTCCACCTGGCGCTGTCAGTCCCATTCGTCAGCCGGCAGTAGCGCCAACAACGGATCAGGCGGCGGCGCAGCAGGAGAGTCCCTTGGAGAGTCTGGAGTTGCGGACTGGACAGAACCTCGATTGCTTCATCGTTCTTCATTCAAACCCCTTCAATCCAAAGCATCTTCACTTCTCTTTCTTGCGCTACGCTCCCTTTATTCCTTGGAGACTTACATACTCTCGCTCCTCTTCTCCTTCCTTATTTTCTACGGCTACACATCCGATTAGACCGGATCATCGACCTCAATCTTATCTCCGACACAGAACTGAGTGGCGACAGAAGGGGGACAGATTCAATCGGTCTATTGACCGCAAAGCCAATTTCGACCGCTAACACGATGGCGGCTCGCTATGAGAGGGTACGTAGCAATAGTATCTGTTCGATATGGCTATTACAGAGACTAACCTATTAATTACAGGTCAATACCCATGACGAGAACGAACCTCCCACTCCCACCGCTCCAGCGATAAGCCAGAACGATGCCATACCCAACTCTCCTCCGCCATCCTTCCACTCCCGCTCATCATCAATATTATCAACAGAGAGGCACACACCAGTAGACTCGACACTGGCGGACGCGTTTGACAGCGAGGGCGACGACAGCGAGGACGAGTCCGATGATAGGCAGCGGTTAGTCAGGGGGAACTCGTCACCGGTCAGCACCAACGCGGCAGAGGCGGGGAGCAATGGAAACGAAACAAGGGCGGCGCCGACGACAGCGCCTGCGAGGCAGGTAGTGCAGCAGCCGGGCGGGCCTGCGACGCCGTTTAGGGTGTACGGCGGCGGCATCCAGTCTGACGGCGTGTTCTCCAACCTGGCGGCCAAGCCTGAGGTGGGCACGGCTGAGAAGGAGGAGCAGCCTCCGGTATGTCTTCCCTTATCCTTTCGACACGTTCACAGCCAGAATCAGCGCTAACGACTACAGACGTACGAACAAGCAGCAGCAGACCAAGCACCCCCTTACTGGGAAACCACCATCCTCGCCCCCGGCCTCGCGGGCCCAGACGAGGTCTACATCGACGGCATGCCCGTCGGCTCCTTCTTCTCCTTCGTGTGGAACGGCATGATTTCCATGTCCTTCCAGCTCGTCGGCTTCCTGCTCACCTACCTTCTCCACTCCTCGCACGCGGCCAAGAACGGTTCCCGCGCCGGCTTGGGAGTGACGCTCATCCAGTACGGCTTCTACATGAAGAACACGGCCAGCTCCGGGTCGGACGACATGTCCGGCCAGGGCGGCGGGGATGGGTACGCCACCCCTTCCGACCCGAACGCACACGACTTCGACCCCAACGCTGTTACCGCGGGTGGGGATGCGTCGGGGGGCGGCGCGGGGGATATTGCTGGGAGCGAGTGGGTTGCGTATTTGTTGATGATCGTGGGGTGGTTTATACTTATTAGGGCGGTGAGCGATTACTTGAAGGCGAGGAGGCATGAGCAGTTGGTTCTGCAGAGTCCTGATCGGGGGCTGGGGGTTCCTATTATTGCTGAGGGAGAGAGGTCTGAGACGGTGGTATAGAACGGGCCACTGCTAGAGCGTTCTTTTGCGTTTGAATTACTGGGAATGGGGCTGGAATGCTCTTGTATACGGGCGATATCCTCGCGGTTTCTTTGCTAACTTGTTTGGCGTACGGTTCAACGGTATGCTTAACTTCTCGGTGTTGGTCGATAGGCAGCGGTTATGTACCTATCGAGCTGTCTGGACAAACTCAACTCGTGTCACGTGAGATTTTGATCCTTGCCATCAGCAACAACCGTGGAGCACTCATTGCCCAATGCGTGCGCCTCGCCGTGAGAGTATCACGCAACTCCGTGAGGGGCTGGCGGGGTAGCTTCCTCAGATCAACGTCACTCCCCGATCACATGCACCACTTACACCAGCCTTAACCAGTATCCGATGTGTTTGCCAGACGTTGCGACTTTAATTACCGCCTCTGCTTCTTACTAGGGATTGCTTATTTTAGCTTGAGTACAACAGCAACATCTCCTACATCCTCGACCTAACTTAACCGAACACAAAGGCTGCGTGCAACTCTTGACTTACACATCTCGGAGCTATCTCCGGCTTCCTCCTTCAACAAGCCCATCAACCTCACCTGTCCAACCGGCCTTACTCTAGCAACAAACCTGGCTCGCTTCCAACGATACATCTCCTGCCTGCTCTCCCTCTTGCCCACGGGTGCCCGAACAAGTCATCAGAACGTCCATCAGTACAGCGTCAACACAATGGCCTGGCGCAGCTCCGGCGCCACCAACCGGGACCTGATCGAGAACCTCTGGAACAACAAGCTCATCAAGGATGCCCGGGTAAAGGAGGCCTTCCTGAAGGTAGCTTATCTCACCCTACCTTGCCTTGCTTGCCTTCTCCAACACTCTCCCTTGCCATCTTCTTCCCCCCAAGTGTGCTCCACCAGTCGATAACAACCCCCTCCCAGGTCGACCGCGCCCACTACGCCCCCTCCCACCCCTACGACGACCGCCCCCAATCCATCGGCTACGGCGCCACCATCTCCGCCCCACACATGCACGCCTGCGCCGTCGAGTCCCTCCTCCCCTACATCCTCCCCACCGCTAGCAACCCCGCCCCGCGCGTGTTGGACATCGGTTCCGGCTCGGGGTACCTGACGCACGTCTTCGCCGAGCTGGTCGGCGACAGCGGCACCGTCGTGGGCGTGGAGCACATACCGCAGCTCGCCGCGCTGGGGGAGCGGAACATGGCCAAGTCTGCGGAGGGGAGGGAGTTTTTGAGGACGGGGAGGGTGAAGTTTAGGGTTGGGGATGGGAGGAAGGGGTGGGTTGAGACGGAGGGGGAGGTTAGAGAAGGGGAGGAGGAGGCTGTGGAAAGGAGGGGGATGGGGTGGGATGCTATCCATGTCGGGGCGAGTGCGGTGGAGATGCATGATGAGCTTGTGAGGCAGCTGAGGGCGCCGGCGAGGATGTTTATACCGGTTGATGATGATGAGAGTCGGATTGAGCAGCATATTTGGACTGTGGATAAGGATGGGGGGGGGAGGGTGGAGAGGAAGAGGTTGTTTGGGGTTCGGTATGTGCCTTTGACTGATGCGCCCAAGGGGTAGGGGGTGGAGGGGGTAGGTATAGGGTAGGTGGTGGTGGGAGAGAGGCAAAGGGAGAGGATGGCGTTGCCCATGATGAATCGGGACATATTGGTGTCGCACCTGGTTGCCTCAGGGAGCGAAGGTCGTGTCCAGTCTCTCCGCTAGATTCAGCTCCTCTTTGGAAGCTAAAAAGAATGGAAGAAACCTTCTAGTTGTTTCCGAGATGACCTGTAAAGTCTACTTCTATTTGTTTTACACAGTATCCCACGTTCTTCAATTAGGCAGTCTCTCACCTGCCACAGTCTTCTCCAAGCGCCTTCCTCGACTTGCTGGCGAGCAGAGGGCTTCCAAGATGCTGACATACACTCTCGTTCAGCCAAACAAAAAGAACATCGCGACAGCTTCACACTCGCCAACAGGGGCAAAAAGCTTCCCCTCACAGGCTTGAACTGTGGACCTCTCGATTAACAGTCGAACGCTCTAGCCAACTGAGCTAAGGAGAAGATGCTCGGTTTCAGACGGAGGATCTGATTCGATGGAGGACGATGTTCGTATTGGAGTTCAAGAGAGGGTATAGGGTTTGTTCATCCACTTGACTGACTCGCTCCTCAGGAGCCTGGAACACTGATGCTGGAAGCACGACTCACGCACACCCCATCCTCCCCACCAACGGGCCGCGAAGACTCGTGTTTGCGGGGAGTGAAAACATCAACACCAAAAGGTTAGATGGCCGAGCGGTCTAAGGCGCTACGTTAAGGTCCCATAACCCTTAAAACACAACAAACTCTGTTATCCGTAGTCCGAAAGGGCGTGGGTTCGAATCCCACTCTAATCATTCTCTTTTGCCTCTCTGGACTCTGGTGTGTGATGGCGGTCTGGAGATGGGGAGGCGGTGTTGTTATTTTTGCTTGGGGTTGAAGGTGATGTGGTGACTGGAGATTGAAGAGTATCTCGCTCCGTGCCTTGATTGGCGACTTGCCTTTTTGTTGTTCAGTCTACTGGAGCTGGTCGACTGTATCACACCACCTTGTGGTTCAATATCACAGTTCATCTCGAAGCCAGTGCTCCGTACCCCCTGGGGGCTTGAGGTTGAAGGTGCCTTAATCTTCCCTTGATCAAGACAATGGGACTCTATTCTGTTCATCCAATGAGGTTTGTTAACCGCGCAGCTTGGGGCTCGCCATTCCTGAATGTCTTGGGGCATAGGGTTCCTAATATCTGCTGCTAGGTAAACATCACGGACAACTATGTGGCCGTCCTTCATCGGGAAAATTCTCCTTTGTCGGGAATTGTCTCTTTATTGTCCGGGACATCACTCTTCTCGTCAAGACAGGAAGCCCACTTACATTACCGTGCTATCTTCGTTGGGACAGTGCTTCTCGCCGGGGTAGAGGTTCATGCTCATGACGGCTGGGACAGCTCCGTCTCTAGACGCAACCACCTCCGACCAAAGCTCTGCCAACCCGCCTTTCCGACCAGTTGGACATCATCGCCAGATACACCACCGGCATCCCTGCAGAGCAATTTACCGGACAGCCGTGATCCGGTGATACTCGAGTCGATGGTAACGCGAGTGGAAGAATGAGAGGGAGGGCCAGGATTTTGGGGAGGAGAGATGAATAGATAGGGCGGATTGATGGTCTCCTACACTTATCGTCACCTCGTTGTAATGTCCTCCGCATGGCGTCCATCATCATCTAATCGTGCTCGCAATAGCCTAGACTTCATCGAGCCCAGTGATCGCCCAATGGCATCATCGTGTAAGGAAGATCGCCTCTCGTCATTAACCTCTGCAGGAATTATGCAACGTGGGACGAAGTGGGAGGGGGCTGTCGTCTCTAAACTCTCGGCATATCCGTTCAGCCTAGGTTGGCGAAGCAGGCGGCCTGGGTGCGGTAGACGAAGTCCTGTTTCAGATCCGGGACGGGATTGGGGATGCGGACTACCTGCCAGTCGAAGCCGACGGGATAGGTGACCGACATCTGGGTCATCGCCAACACCGCGGACGTCCACTTCATCAAGGCCTGCTTAATGCTGCTCAACTAGGAGTTCCGGGACTAGTAGTCCGGTGTACCCAACACTACACTCCTCGCCGAGGACAGGTTCGGGGCCGATCGACATGCTCCTGGGAGCGCGCCGCATGGCCCTCATGGCCTTCCTCGAATAGCCCCCCTTGCTCGGCCTCTTTGGTCTGGTCATTGGATGTTCGTCATCCGGGGCAGTGTGTTCGGGCCTTGAAAATGGCATGCCTGGACCTTGCTCAGGCATATGCCCTTCCCTGGCCTCGACTCGCATAAGCTTGTGCAACAGCAAGCGACCGTACTTATTGACCGCGTTCGCAATAGCCTCCTGCTAACCCTCCTTCATCTGGTAGGTATCCCCTGGCGTGTGAGACGGTCTTCCAAGACAATATCAACACCTTCCGCGAGTCCAACTCGCTTATGACCTAGGGGGCAGGACATCGGTTATTGGTAAGCCTGGAGTCCCATACCACGACCAGCCCAATCATCGAAACCGCGAACTCTGTTTCCGAACCACACGTCCTTTCAGGGTCGGAAGTTTATCGCTCTCCATAGACCGGCGGCCGCGCTGTATGCGTGGGAAGCCCTTGGCATTGTCATAGTCCAGATCCTAGGCCACGGCCCGAAAGCTTCCTTATTAACATGCACTTCTGGTCGTTGTTGCAAGCCAAAAATGCTGTCGAAAAGCCCGGGACTCTCTCCGAGACATCGTCGACTGCGCATCCTTGTGATCAGACGGGACATCGGCGGCCTTCTTCCGGCGGTGCTTCCCAGTCTTGCCGGCTTGAGCTCGGGCCTTGATGCTGGATTCAATCTCCACGACGGTGGGGCCCCTGAGGATACACATAGGAGCAGGAGATTGTAGTTGCTGGTCGTATTCTCGATGCCCTTCTGCCTGTCCTCCTCCGTCTGGTGAGTGCTAGAGTACACAGCCAGCTCTCCCAGTGCAACAAGAGTCCAGCAACGGGACCAATATGACTTCACAGCGGCGCAGTTCCAAATACGGTCAGCAGGGGAAGACCTGAATTTTCTGGGGTCATCGTCGACGTGGGCGTCGCCTAGCGGGATAGAGATGAAGGATGAAGGAGGCCACAGTTCTTCATGGTGAATGTGTATGAGACGATGCCGTCAGCCAGTATCGAACTTGATGAAGCCTGGAAGTAGGATCTCCAGTGGCCCGAGTGCTCGAAGTCCAAAGCGGATCCATATCTCTTCTCTGATTGGCCGCTCAAGCTCGACGGTGATGTGGAGAGCTGTCTCACGACGGGAAAGCTGGAAAGTCTTGGCTCCCACGAGGTGAGATCCACTTGTAAATTCAACATCCAACACAGCTCAGCCACACATTGAGACGAATTCCCTGATCTTCACTTTGTCTGAAGTTGCAGAGCGGCTGAGAACCGAAACTCTAGACTGCAAACAGGCAAGTCTCTGTGTTCAGCAAGCCAAAAATAACTCTACTGCCAGCAACACACGACAGACACACAGCCTTTGCCAGCTGACGACTTTCACGGCTTATTCGACCTCGTCGCCATGTCCCAATCTGGAACGACAGAGGAGTGAATGTCCCAGTATCACACGAGAGTGATGAGGACCACTACCATCTGATACCCGGCTATTGTGCCCAGTTGTTTTGGCCATCATATCCATCTGTTTGAGGAAACACACTTCACTCCGTCATCATCCGTATTTGGGGCAGATGATACATGCCTGATTACTGTATCCATTCACTTGCCGATCTCACCTGGTCTGCTGCGACGCACATACTTGTCCGTATCAACTTCGTCTCTTTCACCGACTATCAGAACTGGTTAAACTACCTATCGGCTCTCCAAAGCAACGGCGTCATAGCTGGCGTCCGGCATGCAAACTCCGGGCAAGATGGCCGGCCAGGTTGAAGCTCGGTCCATGTCAGACCTCAACGAGCTTGCAGACAACCCGCCACAATACCCCGTGAACCCAGCCGAGGTCCCCCGGGAGTCTCTTACTCTCTATATATCAAGAGTACCGGGCTCAAGAGGTTTGTGTGCCGATATCCAGGGCCCAGTCTGTCATTGCTAACCGATATCTAGACATCATTCTCTGTCCCCTGAGGCCCCAGGTCAAGAACGTTACTGGCGGAGATGTCATTCATTCTCTATACTATGTTCACCTCGATCTTCCCTCGGACGAGCAACCACCCGTGTCAAAGCCTCCAGAAAGGAGCAGCCCGCAGACATCAATCCCGAGGAAACCTTTACCGAGCAACTCAAAGGTTGCCCTTCTGGACAATCAATCTCCTGGGGGGCTGACATCACCGCCTCAACCAGTTGCACCGCTCCCAGTGCATCCAGCCGTTCCAGCGCTCCAAGTTCCCGCTCCTGGACAGCAGGACACTCTCTACGATGCTCCGATACTTAGCGAGCCTGCACCTACCTCATCCTACCAACCTGCTACAGCGAAGCCCCTCGGGCCACGACCCATGGGAGGCGCACCCGTACCAGCGCGAGACGACCATGTTCTCTCGGCATCTCCGCCGCCAGTACCGCTGAGTGCGCCAGCTCTCCCACCAAGAGGGCAAGGACAGGCGGCGTTCCACACTCCTCGACCCTCAACCTCAGAGTCGGGTCATCACGCCGCACCATTCCCGCTCCTACGGTCTCTGTCGCCGACCAAACCTCATTACCGTCCGACATTCACACCTTACACGCTTACTCTGATCCGTCGACACCCGACGTCGGGTGATCAGAAGAATGTTGCCCGCATAACCTCCTTCCAGACCAACATTCCTACGCCAGACATGGCCGACCCAACATTGTCCCCGGACAATATGCCTCGTCCCGAGCCGCCGGCAGTCCATATCCGCATCGACACATTAGGTTACATGAAGTTTGGCAATTGGCCCACTCGAGCGGCGCTGGACAAGTTTGCAGCAGACGGAAATCTAAACTTGAAGCCCGGGGAGTCAATCGTTGATGGGCCTGGACGACGGAGTAGGGGCACATCCTTCAATATCCACCAGCCGATCGAACAAGGATTTAACCGGCAGGTCAAGATGGCGTACGCAAAGACGTGGACATCCAACATCAAGAGCGCTTTCCATATACGGCAGAAGAGTCACAGCGTCAGTCACGAACGTCGTCACAGCGAGACGGACGAGCTGCACTATGCAACCGACGATCTTGCGCCTCCAAGGGCGCCGGCCATGCAAGGTGCTATACAGGGCCATCGGCGGCAAGTCAGTACAGGCAGTACTGGAAGCGGAGAGTCACTTGGCTCGGGTTCGGGACGACCGGGATCGTCCGGCATGCACGGAGGGAGGTCGTCAATGGGGGATATCTTTGGCAAGTCGCCTACTTCACCATCTTCCCCGGTCATAACCCAAGCTGGGCCCGGGCTGAAGCCGAAGGGTTACGTCTTTGCCTCGCCATGGGATGGGCGGTGTGAGTTCCGTACCGGTAGAGGTGGAAGGAGTCTCGAATTGAGGCATGTGCTTGGATCGTCCAGCGCCGGGTTCGAGACGGCCAGCGAGGGACACGGCGGAACAGGCACTAAACCGGTCAGCGAGCTGAGGTTTAATCTCCCTGGCAGCAGTGAGGGAGGCGTAACATCGATACCCAGCCACGGCCATGGAAGGCACAGCTTTCACGGAAAGTTTGACAAGCTGCTGAAACTGGACCCGAGGCATCGGCAGGACAGCAGCGACGAGTATGACGAAGAGGATGCGGCACTGGACCTGAGTCTGGGCCGCGAGAGAGCAGGTGGCGGAAGCAAGGGAAACAGGGCGAAACTGGGGAAGCTGATTATCCATGACGAGGGGCTGAAGATGATAGACCTGGTGGTGGCTGCTAATATCGGGGTCTGGTGGGCCACATGGGAGCGGGCGAGTGCGTAATGCGAGCATGCGACTGCGACTGTTATAATGAGACATGAGGATAACTAGATACCAATTTAGAGAACGAATGCAAATTACTTATCGAGCATCACACCACATCCCACATTGGAGTAAAAGTCAAATTACTGGAAACGGTCGTCATAAGGGTTCCACGTGACTTATCCCGTGCTCTCGGTTAACGGAGCTGCCCAAGCTCCACACCCAATCAGCAGGCGTCTTTTGTAATCTGGCAGCTGCAGCCGGCCCAAGCTCTCGAATTCCCGAAAGTCACAACGGCAAAAACAACGTCAGAGCTCGTCGTCGTCTTTCGGAGCTCTGGATCTCGCCTCCTAACGACCAGACCTCATCATTTTCTACTCCGCCCAAAGCCAATACCGCGCGCTCGAGGCAAGGCTACGGCTTTACGATTGACCTCTTACCCATTTCCTCTTTCTCTCTCCGACCAAACCGCCTCCAGCTACCGCAAGCCGCGACAAATACCCCTCGACAACTCGAGACACAGCAGCAACCATGCTCGCAAGACCAGCCATCCGGGCCTCCGCCCTAGCCGCCTCCGTGGCAGCGCGCCCTTCCACCATAATCACCACACCACACACCATGAAGGCCGTCGTCGCCCTACTATCATCACGCGGCTACGCGACGCCCGCGGGCCCGCCGCCCAAGAACTTCCGCCTCAAGCCGCAGCAGTCGTGGGACCAGGATAAAGAAGGCACCTTCACCAAGATCGGGAAGTACTTCCTCCTCGCCGAGATGGCGCGGGGCATGTACGTGGCGCTCGAGCAGTTCTTCCGCCCTCCCTACACGATCTACTACCCGTTCGAGAAGGGCCCCATCTCGCCGCGGTTCCGGGGCGAGCACGCGCTGCGCCGGTACCCGAGCGGCGAGGAGCGGTGCATCGCGTGCAAGCTGTGCGAGGCCGTGTGCCCGGCGCAGGCCATCACCATCGAGGCGGAGGAGAGGGCGGACGGGAGCAGGCGCACGACGAGATACGATATTGATATGACGAAGTGCATCTACTGCGGGTTCTGCCAGGAGAGCTGTCCTGTTGATGCGATTGTTGAGAGCCCCAATGCCGAGTATGCTACTGAGACGCGCGAGGAGCTGCTTTACAACAAGGGTATGTTTTGCCGGAGAGACAGATGATGAGGGACTTTATGCTAATGAGAGATAACTACAGAGAAATTGCTCGCCAACGGAGACAAGTGGGAGCCTGAGCTTGCGGCTACGATCAGGGCTGATGCGCCGTACCGATAAAGCGGCGACACTGAATGGTTGATGAGATTGCTAGGGGATGGAGGCAGAGGAGGTGAGGTGAGAATGGATGCATCACCTGCGCGGTACCACCTCTAGCTGTAGATAAAAGCTGTACATAACTACACATGCGCGTTTCATTGCGTCCAAGAATGCAAGGCTGCAACTGCCGTTTAACTTTCTCTTGCACTTCTCTTGCCTCCTTGCCTTCTTGCCACTTTAACTGCATTTTGATACCGCGGTAAATCCCATCACGTGACCCCACCTCCAAACTCCGCTTCCCCCATTTGCATTTCGCATCAGGCAAAGCAAAAGGGTGGCCCGAGCTCCGTCCATCATCCGGACTCTAGCGAGATTTTTATCGTCACTTCCAATCGCAACGTCCATCATCCAACGTCAACACCACCAGCCGTACCCCATCCAACCCTCCCAATCCACCCTTTTCGTCTCACCCTCTTTCTCCGAAACTTCTCCCAAAGTTCGACAAATCAAGATGTTCCGCACAGCCATCCTCCGATCCTTCTCCCGGGCCACCGCCGCCCCCAGGACGCTCGCCGTCGCCGCGCCGAGATTCACAGTCGCCGTGCCCGCGTGGTCGAACGCCGCTGCCGCGGCCAGGAGCTACGCCGCCGCCGCCGGGCTGAGCAAGACGGAGGTCGAGGACCGGATTAAGGCCCTGCTGCAGGGGTTTGACAAGGTTAGTAGTGGCCGCCGCTTGCCTCGATGACGGCGTCACATTTGGAGTGGAAGCTCGGAGATGGTCGGCCCAGCGAAAGGGCACGAGTGATGCCTTTCTGGAGCTATTTCTCTTTGCAAAGGACACAGACGGAGGCAATGGTTAGATTGAGAAAGATCAATGGCTAACTGTTTACAACAACAGGTCCAGGACCCGTCCAAGATCACCTCAACAGCTCACTTCGCCAACGACCTCGGCCTCGACTCGCTCGACACCGTCGAGGTCGTCATGGCCATCGAGGAGGAGTTCAGCATCGAGATCCCGGATAAGGACGCCGATACCATCCACAGCAGTACGTTTGCCTCTGCCTCTTTTCCTCCTCTGTCTACCCTCCTACCTCTCTTCTACATGTTCCCCCAACTCCTCTTCCTCTCCGCCAGTCTTGCTCCTCCGACTGTTCCTCCCGTCTTTCCATCTGAAGCCATTGCTAACATCTGTGGAATTTACAGTCGACAAGGCCGTAGAGTACATCACCAACCAACCCGACGCCAACTAGAGTCCCTCCTGTCTGATAGACCCAACCCCCAAGTCCCTCAGACTACACCCGCATGTACCATAACTTCTCCATAAACACCGCAATCCAGCATCTTTGTACTACTTGCACGCACGCAACGCACGCCACTCATGGGGGGGGAAGACGGATGCTTTTCTTTGTGAAAAACTTTGGGGTAGCCGGAACCGTGAACAAGGGGGGAAGTTAGTGGCTTTTCCATCTGTGATTAGACGGGTTTTGGCGGAAAGCTAGGCGTAGAGACGTAATGAGAAAGGCGGAGAGTTGCTTGATCTGCCTGGACTCGAGAGAAGAGATGCTGTACTGTGCATGTTTGTGAGTGATATAGTATGATGTGAAGTTTGGGGCAGTGGCGGATGCTCTGTGGGATGTTGGGCGGGTAGTTTTCTCAGCCCACGTCTTGCTTGACCGCTATGTTACTCGGGGTTCGGTATCGTCTGTGTGTGCTCCTTGGGGTGAGGCAGGGAGGGACAAGAGGGAGTGAGGCACACCCGACTCTCCCGGGACCGCACCTCGCGCGCTTGAGGAATCCCAACAACATGATACTGACATGAACTGAGCTGAAGTTTCGAGTCGGTCTCTGCTTACCCTTCGCAGCCCCCCAGCGCTCCAAATAATCCGATGTTTTCCCACGATCCAGATACAGAAGCGACCATACATATTTGGCGCCGTACATACTTTCGTTGGCCTCGCAGGTTGCCCCTCCCACATATAGGTCCCTGGCTCTCTATATGGACCTGTTTGCAAGCGAGTTGAGTGCTTCTTCGCTCGTCATCGCGAACCCTAGATAGCTACCCGGTAGCTACTTGCTAGGTCCCATCGCTATAGATCCATCTCGTGCACCAGACGCAACAGCCAAACAATCACCCTGTGCTGTCGGCAGCCCAGACAACACCATCTTACCAGTTTTTTGCTCAGACTTGCTGCCAGGTTCCTGTCGAGCGCTGCGACATTATCTCGCATATGCGCACAAGAAGTTCAACCACGCGTACCATATCATGAAAATATGCAACGGAAGAGCGTAAATTCAACGTCAACTGGTTCGTTACACGTGTTCAGAGATGCTGCCAAAGCAAACGCTATCCATTGCCCAGTTGTGTATAAGCTACCTATTAGAACGCAGTCGACACGACTTTCCCTCCCCCCAGCCAGCCATGTCAACCCAACCGCAACACTTTTTCTTTTTCCCATCCCAATTTTGTCTCTCTCGCCTTCTCCATGTTCCTTTCCTTTCCCCCTTCGGCTTTCCTCGACAGCATTATTGCCCGCAATTCGACACGCGTTCCGTTTCATAAACACATACATAACGTCGTTGCCCGCCGCACCCCGTTTGCCGCGTTTATGTTTCTCTAGTCCGTTGTTGAGTCATCCTCTTTCTCCTTCGGTCGTATGTACGTCCCTTCAACTGCCTTCCCCCTTTTTTTGTTGGCCTTCATGTGGCCACCATGACGTGATTCAATCACATGCTCGCCTTCACTCACGCTTCCCTTCGTCTTCTCCTGTTTTCTCTCTCTTAACCATCTTCTGACTTCATGTCCTCGGGCTTGCAGGTGCTAGGACTCGACTGCGAAACCGCTTGAACAAAACGGCCGGACGTTTATGACCAGTGCTCTGGGCGGGACGTGGGGTGAACCCCCCACTACCCGGCCACACTGCCGGGCCGGCGAGTGACGCCGGAGGAAACCCTCCGGTACGGGATCTGCCCGGATCTGCCCGGTCTGATCTGATCAAGGCACCGACATCTAGCTGCAGCATGCCGTTGACTTCGGACGGTCTCCACAAGCCACGCCCTGGCGGAGTCCAGTCGGTGTTAAAACTCAAAACCCCCGATTTTCTGTCCAGGCAGCTGGCTTCCCTCTCATCTCCCCCCAACCGTCCCGACAGTCGAATTTCCATTCCCATTTCCCCTCGGAGCAGCACTTCCCACGGCACCGACACCGACACCATTACCAATTGACCCGACCGCACCGAGAGCAACACCGCCCTTACCACTCGCCGCAACGGCAGAAGCATAACTCCACCCGCCAGAGTTAAGCGGGCTCACGCCCGAAGCCGACGACAACACGGTATGCTGCTGCTGTTGCTGCGGCGCAGCAGCGGGGGGAGGGTGGTTGCCGCCGCCACCGGTGGTCTCGTCCTCCATGTTGAAGACGAAGTTCTCGTCCTCGTTCTCGTGGATGGGCGTCGTGAACCTACCGGAACTGGTGATCGAGCCGCTGCTGACGTGCCGCTCCAGGTTCCTCTGCTGTTGATCCCGCTGGCTGCCGATCGGGCCGCCGCCGCCGTTGCGGGCTGCTGCCGTCAGGGGATGCAGGTGAGGGGAGTCGTTGTTGTTGTTGTCGAGGGAGGTCTGGCGGAATTGTTGTGTCAGTGCGGACAGGGACTCGCCAGATCGGTTTTGGCTGGACTTCAGACCCGCGGGGGGGGAGTTGCCGCTACTGTTTGTGTTGTTGTTGTTCATTATCTCGGCGCCCATGGCGCTTGCCAGGCTGGAGTTGCGGAGCGGGCTACCCACGTGCCCAAAGGCAGAGGCGTGCTTGAGGGACCGTGACAGGCTGTTGCCGTTCAGGTCCGGGGAGAAGTCTCTGTCCTCCTCCTTCGGTCTGTTGTTGAACAAGGCGGAACCCCACGGACTCGGACTGTGCGCCGACGGGCTCCCAAACTTGGAGGTCGACATGCCGGGCGTGTTCATCGCTGACGAAGACGAGGCACGACCACCACCGATACTTATTCCCCCTCGGGCGCTCGGGGAG
This sequence comes from Coniochaeta sp. 2T2.1, assembly GCA_009194965.1. Classification (NCBI taxonomy): domain Eukaryota; kingdom Fungi; phylum Ascomycota; class Sordariomycetes; order Coniochaetales; family Coniochaetaceae; genus Coniochaeta; species Coniochaeta sp. 2T2.1. Next base: position 108,110 of record VSMA01000055.1, read on the forward strand.
GGGAGGTCGTCGTGGTCCGGGCCGTATGACAGATTCCTCACGGTGTACGTCGACGACCCGCGCCTCGCCTTCTCGTGGGGGGTGAGAACCTCGTTTGCAAGCTCGCCGGGGATGTACTCCTCCTCGAACTGGAAGTCGGTGTCCGAGTCGTGCTGCTGCTGCTGCAGGAGGCTGTTGTCGATATGTTTCGGCGCGCTGGCGCTCAGCATCCTCGGCCTCCTGTAGGCCTGGCTGTGCGAGATGCGGTAGGCCCCGGCCCCAGGCTCGCCCCCTCCTCCTCTCCGAGGGGAGGAGACGTAGCTCTCCATCTCCGATTGTAACGAACCCATCCCAACATTATTATTGCTCGCGTACGGCATCATCCTGGCGGTGCTGGCACTGCCGATCCCGATCCCCGGCCCGCTCCCGACCGGCGGGCTGCTCCCGAATCCCCCGTTGTTTTCTCTTTCTCCTCCCGCTTGCTGTTGGCGGTGTTCGGCGAGGAACGCGCTGCCGCCGAACGCCGAGTCGTGGAGCATCTTGAGCGTCTCCGACGTGCGCCCGTCCTTGGCCGCGCCGAGGGAGTGCGAGGGCGAGTCGAGGCCGAACTTGTTGGGGACGGAGGCGGGCCAGGGCCCGTACCGCGCGGCGTGCGAGATGCCGTTGCTGTCGAACGAGGCGGGCAAGGTCGCGTCCATGACCGAGAGCCCTTGGCGCGGAACGGGGACGGGGGACATGCCCAGCCCGAGGCGGGTTGCGCCGTTACCGTTGAGGTCATCGTCGCGCGGGGAGCCGTAAGCCGACGTCGGGTTCGAGGAGTGGGTGGTGTCAATTGTTGGTACCAGGCCGTTGTCGAGGCTCGGCTGGCGACCGAGGTAGTTGTGGGTGTACTGGTGGCCGTTGTCGCTTGGGATCGGGTACGGGCTCGCGGCGGTGTAGGGGGGCACATTGTCGTTGCGCATGAAGGAACTGGTCAGCGCGCTGTTGGTGGAGGTGTGGCCGTAGGTGGCCGGGTTTATGCGGTTGCCGATGGCGATGGGCGTGCCGCCGATGCTTACGCCGTTCTTGCCGTAGTTGATGCGGCGGCCGTCGGGGAGCATGTGGATGTTGGCGCATTTGGGGCCGAATTTGCAGTTTCCCTGCGCAACCGGATGTTAGTGACCAATGTCACGGCTCACGCGATGGACCTCGGACATCGGCGCGACGAGTGTCGCAAAGCGGAACTCGACCGGAGGGGAGGAGGGAGGTGTCGACACGAACGTACCTTTGCGAAGTACTTGCACACCGTCTCGGAGGCGTTGCTTAGGTCGTGGTTGAAGGGACAGGTGTTGCCGGCTTGACACGCGCCTTGCTTGAAGAACTTGCACGGAACGTGTGATGTATCTAGCGGAACAGGGCCGCGCGTCAGCTTCCGCTCCGTGACTGACTGACTGACATTTGTGTAGCCGTGCATGGGAAAGAAAGGAGCGCGGGGAATGACATGACATGACATGACATGCGACGAGAACTCTAGATAAGAGAAGGGCACATACTGGGGGGACTCCGGGGCTGGTCGAATCTCATGCCGTGGTTGATTCCGACACCGCCAGGCCCGGGCATTGGGACGCCGCCCATGTTGATGGCATTGGGATGGCCGCTCGGTGGCGGCGCATTGTTCAGGCTGCCGGATCGCATGTGCCGAATCTCGTGTAGGTGTGAGGTTGGCATTCTCCCCGTGGATGGAATCGATATTATTCCCAGAGCTGTGGTTTGGAAAGCCGGCAGAAGGGGAGGGACTTAAGGCTGAAAAGTTGTGTTGGACAAATGCTTGAGATGGTGGGGAGAAGCGGAGAATATGATGGGAAAGGAGGGGTTCGTGCCGGCGGCTTAGGGGGGAAGTTAGGTCTAGCGGCGGGCCGAACTGAGTCGCGGATCTTCTTGGGCTGAAGATCGGCGCGTCTCAGCGTCCACAGGAGACGTGCCTGCTGTGTCTACCCCGATCAAGAAAAGAGTAGTGGTGATTCGGCGCCCCAGTTCAAGCGCCCGCTGAGTAAATATTGCGAACGCGACCCGGAGGAAAGTTTGGATGTTCGGTTCCGGAAGGGCAATTCACATCGGACGCCAAGTCTTGGCAACGATATGTTGGCGTTTCCTCAGCAATGGCCAACTCGTCGGATCAGGACACTTCGTGTTCAGGGTGTTTCTCGGTTGAGATCCGAATGGTATGAGTAAGGAGGGGTTATACGCTGGAAGGGGGGAAGGGAGGACGATAATAAGAGGTTGGAATAGGCCGAAGAGCCGTCGAAGGATGGATGGAAGCTGACTCCAAGCCCCTCAGTGACCACGCGGGAGCTGCGAAAGGGGTAGCAGTTCGGGAGAGCTCTGAGCTATGTAGCCATCAGTAGTCGACGGTAGGACGTAGAAATTTGATGTGGTTTGGAAGGCAGAAGGACCAATAAGTGAGACTACCGACCACGCCGTTCATGGGCAGCTTAGTTGGCTGGATGATTGTTCGTCCGCAAGGCAGTGGTGCACCAGAGACACACGATTTCCAAGGCATATGATAACAATACAGAGGTGGATGATGTTGCAACCGAGTCCATGAATCGATATGGACGACGTTGCTGTTGATCTTGCCGTCCTCGGCCCGGTCGATGGCTTCCGAACGCTGCCGCGTCGAGAGCGATGAGTCGTTGGTCACTGGACTAATAAGTCAGACAACCGTTTTAAGCCAGGAAGTCTGACCAAAATAGCAGCAGATGGAAGTCGTGGGAACGCACGAGGGTTGGTTAATAACCGTCCGTGGGCGAGATTGCGGACAAACCTGGTCAGTTGGGGAAGAAAGCGTCCGCGGCGGGTTGCCTGATCGGTCCAAAGCCGGGTCGAGAAGACAGGGGTTGCTGAGAAGCCCGATCAAGAGAGCTTCTAACCCCTGCCGGGGTCCAGCAGGGTGAGTGTTATATGATAAGGTATGTGAAGCACCTCAGGTAACACAAGAATGTATGGGGTTTTTGACAAGTGTCGGGAAGAAAGCAGATTCAGGAATGATACTCTTCGAGAGGAATTCTTCTTGTAACTCTCGAGCGTTGCAAGGTGCAGAGACGTGGCGGGAAGTATCAGAAAGTACCTGATGTCTGGGCAAGTTCGGTGGGTGTGCAATGCAAGGTATATCTCTTGTGCCTCTGATGCAACAGCCGGGTCCGGTTATGGCTGTTGATGGTGCCGCAGTGATATATCCCGTGTGGGGTTTGCAGCCGGAGCAAACGGGTTGAAGAGGCTTGAGACGGCAGAATGTGAGAAACGATCCAGGAAGCAGCGGGGGTCTGGACTTGACGGTTGTTGAAGTGAAACTGTCTCTGCCTTGGAAGAACGGTGATGATCGGAAGTTGAGTTGGTTGGCCTTGAAGTTGTTCCCCAGTGTGGGTTAGCTTATCTTGCTGGTGGCCGTGTAAGTGGCTGTTGTGTCCTGTAGCCCGTCGACGACATTGACCAACAGCGACCAGCACACGCAAGGCCAAGGGCCCAGCCCCTGAAGCAACTCCCCGGTGGCTAGTACTGCTTTAGAGGTCGTCGCGTGGCTGATCTGCACGTCTAGTCTTTCGATCATCCACTGGCAGCAACTTACTCGACACACAACCGCGTGGCTAGGCGGTAAGACGAATCCATCGACGGCAACCGAGAGCAACCCTCGTGTGCATTAGTAAGAAGGCATGCTGTGAGCCTCAGGTGGTCGAGTTCGACTGCAGATCATCCTCTTGTTGGACGCGGAAATACCACGGTATCACAGCTGAATATGGTGTCTAGGCCGTGGTTGTCTACTGTGTAGGTCGGAGCAGATCGAGTGATGATGACGCATCCCCATAATGTCCGGTGCCCTTCGAGAGCTTGGCGATATCGAACAGCACCTCGCGAGCCGCTGGATGCTGGCTGGCTCGGAGACGAGCAATGCGTTCCTCTGATGGCGATGCAAGTCCACAAGCAACTGCAACTGAATCCGTTACGGTCCAGATGCGGCCCTTCTGGCGGCTGTCGAGCATAGCTCGCGGCCAGATGCCAATCAATATCGTAAATGTGGCCAAAGCGTCCTCGTCATGTCGTCGAGAAGTCTTTTGGCCGATTGTCCCATGTCGGTATCGGCTGCATTAGGTTCAATGTTCCCAATCGTCACTAGTTCGGATGATATGATAGGACTAATGTCGGTGAGCATGTCGGGATCTGGTGATCTCACCAGTCGAGAGAGTCGAGACGATGGTGACAAGAGCGTTAAGGCAAGGCTCAGCCGAAGGAGAAGTGCGATGGCGGGGTACAGCTGCACAACATCGGCCCCAGACTCTGGGCGAGATCTCGAATTTGTGACCAGGGCAGAAACCAACCTGGAAACTGCCCTGCTTGTTTGTTGGCCCGCCAGTGAGCGTTTGTCATACGGCAACACCGGGTACAGACACCCTTTCTATCAGTAATGATTTCGAGGATGTCGAGGAGAGAAATCATTGGATATCCTCGAAATCATTGGATGACCTGAAAAGCTAAAATAAAGTGTGGCTGATACCAGATCGAGTTAGAGAGGATACCCACCTCCAAACCTGCAAAGCTGTGATTCAAGAGTTGTTCAACCTTCCATGGCGGAAGGCACGACTTGTCAAACTGAGGAGAGGAAGGTGGAGATGTCAAGACGGGGTGGAGACCCTGGTCCATGTTCCCATTTTCGTGTTGTTAGGTTCTGTCGCACCTTCCAGTTTGCAGTTCTCCTACTTGAAGCGCAGGTCTGATTCGATTCGGTCTCGCTGCTGCACCTTTTGGAGTCCCTCGCTGTCATGGCACGTTCCATCTCTTCAAGAATCCAGTTACTTCCTCGAAACATCCTTGGTCTCAGATTCCAGCGACACAGAGATTCTGCAGGCTCCCACTTTCTTTAATGATTCATCATAAACAATCTCAACCGGTTCGACTTCCTCTCGCCTTCTCTGCACAGTTCTGGAGTATCCCTCTCAGCCTCTGACATCTTCAGATCAGCAAAGATGTGGCGCTAGAGCCCCTGTAGCTTTAGTGGATGGTGCCCTATGCTTTCAAGGGTTGAAGGGAGATCGACGCTCCCAGTCAGTCCGTTGCATCACCACGCTACACAGTAAAGCCAATATCCACAATCGCCATCCATTCGACTCAAGTCGCGTTCAATGCCTTGTTTCCGAGACGTGCTCATTCGACTGTCGCTTCGAGCGCTTACCCTACAATACATACCTAGCCATGCTGACGGGTCTTCGGCTGTTGATTGATGACACCGGCCCTTGTCTCCGCGATGTCATCAGTCGGCCATCACTGCTTCTTTCAGGATCACCATCATGTCGGTCTTGGTCTGGATCCAAACGGCGCGCCTTAAGATCAAGATCTTCCAGGTTTTGACCTCCGCCATGCCCGACTCGGCAGGGCTTCTTCGATGCAGGAAGGGGTCATATGCCAGTTGCGATATACAAAGCAAACAGCAAACTCTCAACTTCATGACTCGTCAGAATCCTCTGCCAGCCAATAACCGGCCATGGCGCCAGCCTCTCAGAAGACGACAGTGACCTATCTACACCATGGCGGTGAGTAAAGGCCATGCTGGCTCTTCCGTGGCCGTGACCAACGACTCCCACCTTCTCATCGTTGGGCCTGGGCACGTCTGCATGCAAGTCCTTGACGCGTCGTCGTCTGGCCGCGCCCCGTTACCCCACCCTCCATCCCTCCATCAATCATTCCGTGCCGAGACAAGTTGCGACCATCTCGTGCTGTTCAGCTATGTCCGTCTTTCCTCTCACGCATCACTCTAGTGTGCTTACGGCACTTCCATATTGTTTGGCTGCGACTCTGGCTTGCGGATGCCGTCTGAGACCACTAGTGTGCTCGTCATTTGTCATTCAGTTGTCTCTGCTCGAGGCCCTTCCATGATCGACAACAACGCGAAGTCTTGCACCAGTTTGAACCGGGACCTTCTATTCTTATTCGATGCCTTGTGGCTCGCTAAGGAGCAGTTCGCAGATGCGATTGCGGGGAGCATGCATTGGGATGCCGACAATCTTGCATCAACGCGATGCTCTCTCCTCCAACAGACCAGATTCATTCCCAGTCACTGCCACTCCCTTGCTGCATTTCGACCTTCAAGCACCGACGTCGAGGTAGAGTCGAGGCTCCGAGCATTCCCTGCTCCAACGCCCCAACCTGCAGTGCAGACCCAGAACTGACGACGAGGATTTCCCTGCTTGCTCGTCCTCCACAAATCACGGGCCGTGGCCGTCCACCCTCCTCGTGCCAGATATGCATCCCGACCACACCCTCTCTCTGAGACATGCAGCAATATCGCCCTACACCCTGACTAAATACGGCATGGCTGTTCTTAAGGCGTCTTGAATGAAGCCACCAGCCACAAGAAGACATCTGCAGCCAATATATGGTCCCATACTTCTCGTATCAAAACTTCCGGAGCAGTCACATCTTTGCCCACATGACTTCTTCCTCAAGGGCCTAAGGCACGTCGGAAGTTTCTCTTGACATGCATCCTACACGCACCTGACGCACAGCTACCACACCTTATGTCCACCGAGACCCTTCTGGAGACTTTGTCAGCCACCGTTTATGGTCTTTGGTGTTGGCAGTGGTATGTGGAATCCGACATGTACGGTGTCACAGTGTGGGCGAGACCACCGTCAAGTCCATCACCCAAGGCGCCACTTATCACCTATTCTCCAATGCCTTGAATGATGACTATCACCAGGAGGTTGTTTCGCGCCACCTGGAAGGGGCTTGCTATGTCCCCCCCTGATACCCTGCACGTTCCCCAGATTCTTGAGTCTACGCCGTTGTGATGTGGCTTTTGCCCCCGATCATCGGGTACGCCACGATAACTGACTGCAACAGGTCAAGTCATACTTGACGCTTATCTGCGTGGGCTAATCCCATATCACCAACAAGATATGGTTGCTGTCAAGTGTATCTGGTTCTCCCGGCGGGTTGCCAAATGCTTGATCTTTCGATACTCTCAGACTTCTATTTCAGTCCACACTCGGCGATTCCTACCAGATTTCAGCTCTGGGCTGCGACGCCGAGCTTTCCGGGCCCGAGCAATACCATGCAACCGGCGGAAAGACCCTCCTAAGCAACACTCCATCACGGCCAATGGGGCGCGGTACGGAGCCGCACCCTAATATGCAGCACACCCTCTTGCTCACTGTCAGCTAGCCGGTCCCGTTTGGTAACCTGTTGTTTGCCCTTCTGTCTGAATCACCTGGCGACGACGTCGTCGACGCGGATCTTAATCCCATGTGATGCAGGGTTGTAGTAGACCGGGATTTGCATGTTACTGGGTGAAACATGCAGGAAAGGTGCTCCGAAGGTTTTATACTATCTGGCTATCCCGTTTACTGGCTGTGGTGTTAGCCACCTTCTGGCGTTTTCGTCAGGCGGTTGTCGTGAAACTTGTTTCAACTGCTCTCGACGGTGCCCTCTTGGATTGCCTTGGTGCATAATATTGGGCTTGTGGCCACATCACCACCTATGCCGACGACATCTCGCCACTATCGACTGCTCCAGAACAGCCCCTCAACCTACATCACAGTTCCGTGCAGCATTCCATACTGCCGCTGCCTTACCGGTAGAGATATGAGACAGTGCCCGGCGTGCGGGTAGGTGAAGTGAGTGGGAAATCAAAACGTCTCCGCTGGTTACCTCCAGGCTTCCTGCGAACTGTGTGGGCCTTACCTCTCTGCCCTCACGCCTTCAGATCTCGTTCAATGTCAATCACTAGCTCGTTATGGTCCACCACAGACTTGTAGAGTGCAAGTGAGGAGGAATACCTTCTCAAAGTCTGAGGAGACAGATCTGACGTGGCGAAGCAGTTTCATCCCTCGTTACCAACTCCAGCCGCGGACAGAAGTAACAGAAGCGCCGGCGGGCAGCTCACCCATGAGAGCGATCATCGTTCATGCTCCGAGCGTGCAGAAGGCGTGAGAAGACATGCAACTCGTGACTATTCACCCGGACATCTATTACGACGACATTCCACGCAAGTTCGATATCCCACAGCTCTCTGCGGGCATGCATGTCTCGATGCTCTCGACTAGCTTCTATCGAGACTAACGACATGTTCCCCGAGATTGTACTTCAGCTAAGAGTCCACTCGAGGCTCAAGATCTCGCCACGCCGTCGACTCCGAGAATGCACACCACTTCGACAAGATACTTGAAGCGAGAAGGAGATACATGGTCGCCTCTTCTCCGGATACAACGAGATACAACTTACCTTCACTGGGGAGAACTGATAACACAGATCTCCTGAAGCTCCAGGAGCCATACGTGGTGAATCACCTGCTCCTTACATCTGAGTTCCCACCCTCCTACTATCCAACTCCGTAGCCTTGCATGGACCTCGTGTTACACCTTTCTGCCTTGGCCACCGGCTTCACTCCACTCGTCAGCAACCCTGTGACCAAAATTTTGAGTCTTGCATGGCGACAAAATTTCCACATGGGAAAGTCCTTACCACGCGTTCTCTGGGGGTGTAGGCTCGGATTACGAACGACGACAAGTCATATCTGTTACCCTCACTCCAGTAGGCTATGGTACTGGTGCGACTTAGTGGCCTTTCTATGAGTGATGTTTACTTACTCCTTTTTGACATCAAGCTCCGCAATCACTGCCAACCAGCCACTCGATACTGGCCACAGGCCCAGTGGCGGTAACACGGCATGTGAGTTCTCACGTGTTGGGTGAGTCTTGACATCATCACTCCAGCCTCGTTATAGCAACATCTAGATATTCTCATACGTCAAAAGCGGGTGAGCTGTGAATGCATAGGCCGAAGTCGACTATTCCGGACTGACTTGCATATTCATCCTGTTGTGTACCTGCGCAGATGTCTCTATATGGCAAGTGCCATGGAACTGTCGTGCGCTGTTTTACAACGGCTACCTTTCTGATACGGAAGAATTGTGATATTTCTTGTTACACAAGCAACTTTTCGAGTGCAACATCGGACAAACGTCCGTGAGACTCTGATACACTTATGAGCTTCACCGGTCAAATACCGAAATGCGGCCAGACACGGCTCTTGGGATATCAGATATGATATATCTGAGAGCTGAAATGCATTGCGATATCCTGCTTTACAATTCCCCCGCAATTTTGAAGCTGCGCTGCAGATCCAAGCTCTCTGGCCATTGTTCGTCCCCGGATGTGCGGTGTAGATCTCACAGATGCGCTGGTGACTAGAGACGATACGCGTTTCAGGAGGTTGCTTTTCGAGCTCCGACTGTATGGAAACATGCCCCTCGGTTCTTTGACATTCGGCAGTTTTTGATTCTACTGATTTCTTGTTTGAACAGAATTGAAGAGTTTGGATTTGTGTTGACTTCTCAGGACAAATGACCTGGACGTGCTGGCGTGTTGGAGTCGACGTTGAACAAGACAGTGAGCTACTACAACAGAGTATAGGATCGCAATAGCAAGTAAGAGTCCGTTTCAACTACTACTCCCATAGCTTGAGCTCTGGCAAACTCCAAGGCATGAAGTGAGGATTGACCCGGCAGATCTGGGGCACCCGACAATCTCCTCAACCAAGTTTGAGCTCTCAAGAGTCAAGTGTCGGATCTACACGATGGTCGCCGGCGCGAGCGCAAGAAGCATTCGCCTTAAGAGCACTTCAGATGCCAAGTGGGTATCGTTCTGGGCCCTCATCTGATCTCTATCTACACTAATTCCTTTTTTGAGCACTAAACGGACATCGGCGGCAGGGGCTACAACCAGCTTCCAGCAACTCATCATCAAGACTTCATCCCAATGATCATAAACACAACTCAATGCCGTCGTCGTTGTCGGAGCGTCAGTCGCTATCGCTCACTCAAGCAGCACACCAGCTAAACCTGATGAACTGGCCACTAGTCGCCATATCAGCACTCTTCCTCTCCCTCCGCATATTCCTCAAAGTCCGTCAACGGCGACCGTTATGGTGGGACGACTACGTCCTGATAGTGTCATGGGTACTTCAGCTCTCATCCCCCATTTCTTCTTCTGTAACTAACACCCCGGCCAGCTCGCCCTCCTCCTCTACTCAACCCTCTTCGCCGTCGTCCTCCAGCTCGGCTACGGCCGCGACGACCCAACAACCCCCATTCCTCCCGAAACCACCAACCGCATCCTCATCCTAATCTCATCCCTCTCGTCCCTCCTCATCCTCGCCAACCTCTGGTCCAAGACCTCCTTCGGCATCACCCTCCTCCGCCTGCCCCTGGGCGCCGCGCGCGTCTACATCGTCTGCGGCCTCATCCTGCTGGGCACAATCTCCATCGGGGCGTCGGCCTACATGGTCTGGGTGCAGTGCCTCGTCGCCGAACCCTTGCCCTGGTCCCCCTACGTCGGATCCAAGTGCCTCCCGCCCAAGGTTATGATATCTTACTCCGTCTTCGTGGGGTATTTCTCCGCCGTGATCGACTTCGCCTTCGTCGTCTTACCGTGGAAGATGTTATGGACTACGCAGATGAAACGGAGCGAGAAAGTGGGTATCACGCTGGCGATGAGCATGGGGACGCTCGCTGGCGTCGCGGCGATAGCGAAGAGTACTGTCTTTCCGAGGGTGTATGGGGAGGACCAGACAGCCGGGCTGCAGGTTAGTGGCTGGGGCGCGATCGAGACTAGTGTTAGTATTATGGCTGCTAGTATTCCTATACTCAGGGCGTTGGTTAGGCAGGGGGCTGGGGCGGGCGTGCCGAGGGGGTATGTCGGGACGACAGAGGGAGGAGGTGGGGGGATGAGGGAGGGGACGACGGGACAGCATAGTGTGCAGAGTACGTTCTTCCAGAGGACGTTTTTTGCGCCGAGCTTGGCTAGTGGGTCGACGAGGGTTGATGTTGTGATCGCTGCGGAGGAGGGGAAAGAAGTGACCGCGGCTGGCAAGGACACCGCGAAGGGAGATGATGGGGATGGAGATGGGAGGGCGAGTGTCGAGATGGATGCTTATGGTGCGGAGGTGAGGCCGAAGGATTTCACTGTATGATACGGGCCTGGTGCTGTTGAGCTATGATCGGACGGGGAATTGGATATGGATAGGAAAGGCATATGGGCGTATCTGGTTCGGGTCGGGTCTTCTTGGGTAACTGGGTTCCCAGCTGGCGCATCGCTCACTGGTCGGGCATCGTCTGGAATGGGTTGCATCGTACTGTTGTAAATGTTTGAGATGAAGTAATAAACCATTGCTGCGTGTATTTAACTGTGTATACCGACTGATAACTGAAGTGAAACATCGTGCACCTGTTCTCAGTGTATTGTAGTCGCTGGCCATGGCCAAATGTTACCTGGAAGGTCGCTGAGGTGTCAATCGTCGCTGCGGCTCGTTGCTTCGCTCCCAGAACCCAATCGATGCACCACCCTCGTCTACAGAACAGTACCATCTAATCATCGCGAAGACACAAAGTTGTCGCAAGGAGTGATGCCTTTCGGACGACAAGACAAGGCCATCCTGAACTCCACCCCCGAAGGCACTAACATGACTCGCGAAAAGGGGACAGCTCCATCCACGAAAAGACTTTCATCTCCATAAACCATCAGACGTGTTAACAGCACAAGCTTCCATCAAATCTATTCAGGGGGTGTAGCTCATCTGGTAGAGCGCGTGCTTAGCATTTCCCGCTTGGCGAGCAATTGTCAAGCGTAACATGTTACCTGCACGAGGTACTGGGTTCGACTCCCAGCTCCTCCATACTGTTTCTTTTGTGTTTTTTTGTGCGCGTTGTTGACATGTTTGCCAATCTTAGTCTTTATTTTTAAGGGGCTGTGGGATTGGTGGAAGGAGATGCTGTGCAACTTTGCAAAGCTGTCACGTGATATGTGTCCCACACATATATTTATGTCTTCTTTGCGCAGCCGAACTCTGCGCTGCATTCTGGTCTTCAATCTTCGATGTTGTCTCCTCAATGAAGCTGCCATCGACAATGGCGTTGATGTTCGATCTTCAACCTCCAACCAATTGAAAGCCCGTATACTTCCTGCATCTGCATTGTACTTGTGCACTTGAGGAGGATGCAATGATCCCAGAATGACTCACTTGACAGTCAGCGTGCATTTGGGGTCGGAAATCGCAAACCAAACCATTCCATTCCGCGGAAACCATTTCCAATCCCCAAGCATAGCCCAACAACCATCGCGCGGACCGTGGGAACTAGTTGAACCCTTTTCGCCGATCGGAACCTATTAGAATGGACCGTGTTTAGTCTACGTGCTGGTCCGCCGCCATACGGAGGCCGATCCGCCATCTTGACGGAAGGAATTGCGTGTCTGGAGTATCTTGGCTTCGATATAGGCTACTTGCCTCTAGCGCTCCTTCTATTTTGCGTCGATGCTCCCGTCCGTCTTCCCCTCCAAACTGCGGAGTTGAGGGACGGAGTTGACTGAACCCGTGGGGGGCACAGGCGGCACAATCAAGACCGCCATATCTATAAAGCTTGAACACTGGAACGCCTTGTCTCCTGTACCAGGAACAGACTTACACCATAAGTTCTAGTACCATCCACTTCACAACCTCACAACCTACCAAGATGTCCATGCCACCAGACTGCTGCCTCAAAGGCTTCGCCTGGTCAGGCACCGCCACCGGCCACGAGACCAAGATCAACACCAACGACACCTACGTCGCCGGTACCAACCCCAAGGTCGCCCTGCTCGTGATCCACGACCTCTTCGGCTGGAAGTGGAACAACCTGCGACTGCTAGCCGACCACTACGCCGCAGAGGCCAACGCGACGGCCTACCTGCCGGACTTCTTCGGCGGCGAGTCCAGGGACCCGGAGCTGATCCTCGCGGGCAAGTGGGCGGAACTCGATCTACCGGGTTTCATCTCCCGGAGCAGCAAGGAGATCCGGTTCCCCGAGATGGTCGCGTTCATCAAGACGCTGCGGGCGCAAGGGGTCGAGAAGGTGGGCGTCGTCGGGTTTTGTTACGGTGGTTGGGCGGGGTTCAAGCTTGCCGGCGAGGGGCTGGACGATGGGAGCAAGTTGGTGGATAGCGTGACTGTCGGCCATCCGAGTCTGCTCGTGAAGGAGGAGATTGACTGCGTCAGGTCTGATGTTGCGGTGCAGATCCTGGCTCCCGAGATTGACCATCAGTACACGGCCGAGCTGAAGCTGCATACTTTTGTTGAGCTTCAGAAAAAGGGCACGCCGTTTGACTATCAGCATTACCCTGGCGTGGAGCATGCTTGCTTTACGAGGGGAGACGAGAAGTTGGCTGGTGAGAGGGCGGCGTTGGTTAGAGGGAAGCAAGCTGCTGTTGACTGGGCGAGGCAGTGGTTGCATGATGCCTAGGTATATGTACAAGTTGCAGAACTTTTAGTCGGAGGGTTTCGTATTCTGGTATGTTCTCGGCGAATTTCTCTACGCACTTCATTAAGAATGATATGACAAGTTATTAATGACTGCTTCCAGCCTTAATTCAGGGGTATCTTTTTATCTAGAAGGGATAAATGAAGAACTTGTTCTCCAAATCCGTCAAATCCAACATCGCCAGCTCGACCTTCCTCTTCACCACCTGGCCGGTAACATCATCGATCTCCTCCACCCATCCACCCTCCTCCTTCTCCCTCTCCTCGGCCGTCAGGCCTGCCGCCCACGCCTTCCTCTCCGCGTTCCGTCTCTTGAGGATAAAGCTGATGATGAACAGGATGGTCGGCGTGCCCACCCAGGCAACGATGATCATGCTCACCCACGCGCCGTAGTACCGCGGCGCCGCGCTAGGCACCCAGATCTGCGGGCTGACCAAATTACCGACCGAATACCCCAGCATGAACATGACGTTGCGCGTCAGCTTCTTTGTGTAGCCCGCCGCCGAGCTCGTCGTCCAGCCGAGGGCGATGATGTACGTGATGCCGTAGGTGTGGCCGCCCATGAGCAGGCAGGCCAGCATGGCGAGCTTCTTGTCCCAGGGGATGGCGACCATGCCGATGCCGCCGGCGATGGCGGGGAGGCACCACAGCAGGCCGTGCCAGGCGAAGTTGCGGGGCCAGAAGCGGAGAAGGACGACGGCGAAGGCGCAGGTGAGGACGCCGAAGCCGCCGCCTGCTGCGGCGACGAGGGTTGAGCCGAGGGAGTCGACGCCAAGGGAGGTGATGAGGAGATTCTGCTGTCCGTAGGTCAGGTTGTTGGAGTACATGAGCGTGAAAGCCTGCAGTGTAAAGAGCCAGGAGACGGGGTCGCGGAGGGTCTCGATGAACTGCGCCCTCTTGAACTGCTTCTGCTCAATGGACGACTGCGACGAGGCGTGCACGCGACGAATGACGTGGACGCGCTCCTCGAGGGTGAGGAATTTGGCCTCGCTGGGGTTTGATGGGTAGCGGAAGTACACCCAGACGGCGAGGAGGAGCGTCATGCCGCCGGTGACGATCATGAACAGCTTCCACGGCAGGACGTTGCCCTTGGTGTAGAGCAGGCCGTAGCTGATGAAACCGGCTACGATGGGTGCACCCTGGCAGGTAATCCACAGTACGGGCTGGAGGACGGCTTGCTCCTGGCGGTTAAAGAACATGCCGATTGTGATCTCCATGGCGGGGACGATGACGGCCTCGACAGCGCCGAGGGCGAGGCGCAGGACGACCAGTCCGGCGTAGCGGGTGGCGACGCAGTGTAGGAAGATGACGACGGACCAGGAGAAGATGACGCCGCTGACGAACTTGGAAAACGGGAGTCGCTGCAGGAGGTAGTGACCTGGCCATTGTGCGGCGAGGTAACCTAGAGGGTGTGGGTGTTAGCCAAGGTTCCAAGTTAGTCCAAGATCTCTTGGTGAAGGCTTGTACTAACCGACATAGAAGAACGTGTTCAGGTTGTTGTACTCAGCCTTGGTAATACCAGTCTCTTTGAACAGGCCGAGGAGAGCAGCATAGCCGAGCGTGGACTTGTCGATGAACAAGATGATGTTGATGGCCGACAGCAGCACCATGATGTGCCAGTACAGTTTCCTCCTCAGCTTCTTCTCCCCCTCTGGTGTCAGCTCGCCGAACTCGTCGCCATGCTTCTCGATTATGCCAAGTGTGATATCGGCATACTTCTGAGCAACGGTCGCGTGTACTTGGCGTTGCGTTGTGCTGCTGGCCGAGCTGGATGCCGTCTCCACGACCTGCTTCTCATTGACCACGTCCGCAGACTGGCGCACTTGCTTCTCGTCGACGCTCATCGTGAGACGAAGGGCTTCGCTGACGTATGCTTGCTTGATCAAGAGGGAAAGATGGAAACTTCTCTGAAAGAGAAGTCTTCACGTTCAGGGCCCGACGAGGGGGATTCATATAGGGAACCGAGTCACATCGCAAACGACAACTCTAAATCCTACAAACCTCTTCTTTGGAATCGTTACCTGTCGCCTCCAATGCGGTATCGCAGTGGTGCAATAGCACTAGTTGATTGTGCCAGCGCTACGGCTATTGACTAAAGAATCCTTCCATCACCAATTCTTGCTTCTTCTCTGCTGGAGTTTGGTACAACCGAGAGTCATTCCTTCGCGCCCTTAGAACGGCAGAGCGCCAGAGAAATTCCACCACCAAAACCCCACTGCCTGTTTCTGCTCGGCGATACGTTTTCAGCCTAGAACACATGGAGAATTGCTGTGGGAGGCAGGTCATACGAGTTAAGCTCCAGGGAACGGTTATGTGGGCATCTCTATCGCAAGTTTTGCTAGGCGGTATCGGCTGGTTGCGCGATGGCGCAATTGTTGCCAAGATGTCATTCGGGTCATGTTCGGCGACGATGTCAATCGCCGGAGACAACTCCGGCTTTTGAAGACCTACGTTATTGCTGCAGTTATCTTCCTTTTTGAATACTCGCTCTCCATCAAGTCTCATTATACCTGAGCCTTAAGTGAGGAAGGGAGACCGTGAGAGTGACAGCCTGAGAGGACTATCTCCGGGAGAAGGAGACATCGTTGAAGGAGCTATTCCGGGTTTACACGACTTAGAACTGCAAGTGCAGTGAAGAATGCTTACGAGTCCACAATGCCGCTGGCCCCTGAGCTGGCTCAAGTGCAAGTACATGACCGTATAGTGCAGGCAGGCTGGAGTGTCTGCAGTATTGGCTGGTGGGGAGAAGCAGCCTCTAACGAACAGCTCAACTTGAACTTCCCGGAGCAGGTTGTGTAGGAGTCACCATATCTGGGCAAGGGTGGGTTGAGGAAGCTACAAACATAATGAGTTCATGTCATCCATGTCTCTTGCTCTGACTTCTGTAGGTGAGCTTCTCCTTCAAACCGCAAAGACCTGTCGTGGTTGACCCCCCTGACAGCATCTCCAGCATGTTCCCTCTGCTTTTCCATGACTATCTTGGAAGCCAACAACATCAATCTTTCTCACAGTCGGCTACGCTCTCCCAAGTACACATAGTGTACAAGAACCATCCAACACCTGAACCAACACGCAAAAGACTACAGCGAAGACAAGAAGGATACCACAACCAGAGGCTCGGCTGTCAGCCCTGAGGATCCTAGAGGCGAAGCCACAACGGCGTCGTCCACCCCTCTCCGCTCCAAGTATACGCGTCGTAGCAGCAACACAGCGGCTCCAGGATTTCATAATTCGACAGCCTCTACGCCCAACACCTCCGTCGCCATCTTCACGACCGAAGTTCTGTCCTACAGCGTCACCGATATCGTGACCTGGCAATTTGGCTTCTACCAACGCACGGCAGTATGCCTCTCCTCTGCAACCCTCCCGTCGCCGTCGTGTTCTGGCCACCAGTTTCCCGGGAGCCCCCCTGCCGTTTGTGTCAACCATGCCGGCCTGGCTCAGCTCGAGCTCGGGGTTCTGTTTTGGTCAAGACAATGCAGGTCGACTTCACTCACAGATTTTGGCCAAGAAAGATGGCGATCTGATCACGACGGGTAAGTTGCCTGTCGAGCCGTCCCTGCATGCGGGAAGTGCCCCAAGCTGACGCACGACAAGAGTAGGACAAGAACTATGCCGATGAACTACAGTCTTGGCGAGGGCAGGTTCTCGAGCTCTGACTTGCGTCGGTCACGGTCGAAGCCTCGACCAACGTGTTTTCTGGTCAAGACGCTGGCCCCAAGTCCAGACACACTACAGCAGGCAATTGCCATACGGGTGACGCCCGTGATGCTCAGCGAGCCGGGGGTGGTCAGGCACTTAACCATGCTGGTCTCCATGCACAGCCGAACCTAAAGCTGTAGACGACGGCGTCATGCCGAGGCATGCCGCATGCGTCTCTAAGGCGGCGGCACACCTTAACCCAGCACGCCATGTAGCTACCACGCAAACAAGGGCAAAATGGATTGCTAACCTCCGAGGTGCACAAAACAACGACAAGCCAGCTGCCCTCGAGCCTCCAGGACTTCCACCAAGCCTACCAAGCCACATCGTCCATGGAAAGCAACCAGGTGCTGAGAGTCTCAAGCCAACGGCCTCTTCATATCGGCGAAAGAAAATTCTTTCTTGCTAGCACCACCATGCAGCGATGTAGTGCCTGGCTACGGCGCGACCGCAACAGTCCACAAGCTCCCGATTCCAGTCAGGAAACGTCCGGTACGGATAATGCTACTAGCTTACTCGAACACGACCAGGAGCCACCGCCATATCACGACCAACGCCCCACCACCATCGGCCCGGCGGCAGACATTGCATCCATCACTTCAGCTCTCAGTACCGTCGCCAACTGCCTACCGCCGTGCCTGCTATCAGATACCACCGCCGAAGTAGCCGAGCTAATCTCTCGAATGGCCTCCGTCGTCGCCGCCACACCCCATGACCGGGACCACCACAGACTGCCTCACCAATACGGCACAGGGCACCTCGTTTCTGTTACAGGGACTGCCGAAGCTCTGCTGACCGGCATCGACAAATATCTCGACATTGTCCTCATGTGGCTAGTAGACAAGGGTGCCGGATCGTTTCCAGATGGCGGGCTGCTGTGGTCAGTGCGCTGCGAATCTCAGAGGGGATTCCTCAGGTCCTACAGGGGGGACAAGGCCAAATGGCTGCGTGCATCAGATAAGCTAACCGCCAACCACTTTTTTTGGTTGGCCGTTAGGACCGGCTGGGTCCTCGACGACGTCGAGCCAGTGTCGTCCGCGCGAGCCGTTGCTGCCGCCATCACCAGCGCCTTGGCCCACGTCGCCAACACCGTCGCCGCCACGCCTGAGGAGCATATGCCTGCGATGGCAGCGGCGTACGCCGCATACGCCAAGGGCGCCGCCCAGAGCATCACCAGTGCGATTATCGACGCACGGTCGGTGAGAGAGCGGAGCGTCTCGACTGTACCATCCAAGGTATCACAGATGTCGGGACCCAACAGTTGCGTCGCTGCAAAGAAGAAGAAGGTAAGGGGCATCTTGAAGAAGCTTGGCGGAACCAAATACTGACCATTCAACTATCAGTGGTTCCGGAAAGGCACAGGTTCGGACATTACGAACCGCCCAAAGAAGCCCCCCCTTGCGCGTCGGTTCGCTACTCCTGGCCGGGTCGGTCTCGGCGCCCGGCTCTACTGTGATGATTGCCAAGGTGCGTCACTGAAACCAACCGGAGGTCCTTACGGTGAGTCTTCAAGATTTGTGGTGCTTTGAGTGTGTGTGTGTGTGTTGCGGCGCCCATGCTCATTTTCAACGTTCAACGAACTTGACCCAAACAATCGCTGTCTTGTTTCCCTTTCTTTACTCTCCCTTTTGCATGACGCTCCGTTGCTTACCGGATATTCCGCGTTAAACAGGCCGTTTTGGGATACCTCGCCTCATGGAGCCGGTGCTGCTGGAGATGTGGACTTGTACTGTTCCGTACCTAGGTAGAGAGCCAGATCCTTAACGTGGCACCCGAAGACGCGATTAGACGATGTCACGGTCATACCATGACAGGACGAGGAGACGAGAGGGAGGGCGGTTCGATATATACGAGATCGCAAGTCCAGAAACCGCACTGATGGCGACTAGTGATCAGAGGAAATATATACTGGTATTGACGTGACTATGTACAGACCTACTCGATAAGTTATTTACAGTAAACCTCAACCCAAAATATATACAGAAGAAGTGAAGAATATGCGCAGTAAGGTAGCGACAGAAAGAACGTATATCCAAAAGAAGGCAAAGCGGAGATGTGATCCCCCAAAATCATCAAATCATCAAGTGACCCCCGATCCGGACCATTGCGGCGGATATCATCCCGGTGGACAACCGCTTTTACGCGGGCTGCTTGGGGTTCTTCTCGCACGCCGTGCCGATGCAGCAGGTCATGCGGCCGCTTTGGCAGACGCCGAAGCTGTTGGCGTTGTGGTCGTTGACGTACGTGTACGCCCCACCCTGGCAGGGCTTGAAGAATTGGGTGGCCGAGGTGGCCTTGGTGTCGGAGCGGAGCGGGTTCTTGCAGCTGCCCTTGCCGTTGTTGTTGGGGCACGAATTGAGGTTCCAGAGGTTCTTGTTGCAGCCCGTCACGATGCCGGCGCCGTCGCAGGAGCAGGTGATTGGGACGGAGAAGCCGTTGCTGTGGTTTTGCGTTGGTTAGTCAGAAGAGATGATGTGACGTGTGGGGGAGGATGAGGTGGGAGAGTGGGAAGGAGACTTACACATAGCTGATATCAACATCAGCAACAGCCACTGAGTAACCCCCTGGAACCTTGAAGTTGGCCTCGACGAGACTCTCGTCTCCGGCAATTCCCTTGCTACCGCCGTACTCGACAACGGCCATGTTACCGGCCCAGTTGGTCGGGTAGGCCACGCTGGCAGTCGCAGATTTAGCCATGGTACCCGCACCGGCAGGTCCCCAGACGGCCGTCGGGCCGCCCTGCTCGTGGGCGTGGTAGGTGCTAACTGCGGCGGTGTGCTTGTTGATGTAGGTGATGGTCAGGAGAGGCGGGGGGTTGGCGATGGCGGCGGCTTCGATGTGGAAGGGAGCGGCTGTGATGGCGGCCGCGGCATCGTAGGTCGACGTGGGGACGTACTCGGCCTCGACACCGTAGTTCCAGATGGACTGGGTCGGTGCTGGCGGAGTGGGCTCGGCAGGGAGGGCGAAGGCCAGAGAGGCAACCAGGAGGTTGAGGAGGGCGGCGCCGACGGTGTTGCGAAGAGAAGGCATTTTGATCAAGCTGTGAAAAGAGAGTGTGTTGATAGCAAAGAGCGTAACTTTGTGGTAGTAGTAAAGACTGGAGCTGGCGCCGAAGCTTGTTGCTGAAGCTGTTGCTGAAGACTGCTGCTTGTTGCTGCTGATCAGAAGTTCTCTTCCTCGAGAGATTGTCTCATCTTTATACTTTTCTCTTGGTCCCCATGAGACCAGTATCACCATCCCCATTGGCAGGAAAGCACAATGGCTCCTCAACGCGGAGTTTCGTGATAGCTTCAGGGGCTTGCTCCTTCCATGGTATGTTGTGTCTCTGCATGCCCAGTATTGATCCTTTGCGAATCCTGCCCCCCATCGATGTAGCAGCGCCGGCCGTTTGTGGTGATGGCTTCAAGGGGTTCGACGGAAACGCCGACAAGATACCACGAGATTTCAGCCGCTCTACGCACAGTGTGGTGTTGTATCCACTGCTGTTCGCCAACCACGGGCCCCTTGGCAAAACAATGTCCCTGATCTCAGTCAGCCTTGACCATATGCTTTCCTCCTAGCCATAGTTACACCCAATGATTTGTTAGCCGTGATGTACCTCTTGCCTAGACGGGTAATTAACACTCTATATCGAGGTAGAAGAGCTGGGGCATAGTGTAGACCAGTCCGTCGAGCGCTTGCAGCAGACGCAAAACACGTGGTGTAAAAATCCCGGTAGGCCATGAAAAACAACCGCCATTCACGAACATTCGAAGGAATAGTAAGGCCGAGATGGCCTCAAGTAACGTCTGGTCGGGTCAAGATCGAGGCTAGTCCTTATCGGGCTCCGGTCAAGGCAGGTGAGGCTCCAGATCGGGAGACATCGAAGCTAGCCGTCAGTTCTCAACCAGTAAAACAGCCCACGCGTTGAGCGGAATTGTGTCCGGCCCTAATTGCATGGTAGTAGAAGGATTGTCAGAAGCTTGGTAACGGCAAGTCATAAATAAGGCTCTTCGCGCTCGGAAGGAACCATGGCGCGACGACCTGGTCAAGAGGCTGGTCACGGCGAAGGTTCGAGATATGCTGACCCTCGGTCTGACCCTGCCAAAACTGGCGATACGCGGTTGTGCAAACGCCGCAAAAGACATGAGAGGCGATCCTTCGGCCCAAAGCGTGAAAAGCTTAATCTCACAACTGAATCGTCGTCGCAGCGAAGGATCGTCGCTGCTACCTTCCTCCTGGGAGATGCAGGTCCCAACATCCAATGAGTCCAGACTCTTCCACGACGTCCCGAGGTAGACACCGACTACAACCGGCAACAGGCCACGGCAGAGAGAGGACAAAGGACAAGATGAGGTGACCGGACATGCCGTAGCTGAGCATGCAGCCACTTGGCCCGCAATGCTAGGCAACATGCTCTTGGAGGTTGAACCCCTTTTGTTACTCTGGTACGCCGACTTCATTACGCCCAACAACATCCCACCGATCTCGCTACTGGCGAGGGCTGAACACTCCACGGCTACTTCGTGTAACTCGAGAGAGATTTGAACAGTGCGTATCGAGATAAATATTGAAAAGGATTTGTTCGCGTCCCACACAATCATCCTTCGACACGACCTCGACACCAGTCTGCCTCGCAGAAACTGAAAACCTCGACAGAAGAAACTGAACAATGATGAGAGAAAACTGTCGAAGCACGAGCCATTCGCAGATGCTGTTGGAACCCAGAGATGTCTTCTCTCTGTGGGAAAATCATGGTTGAATGCTGCACTTCCCTGGTGAGAAGCTTGAAGCGGTCGAAGGATGATAACCCCTGATTAGCAACCTTGGCTTTCCAGAGTTTGGAGCCAAGACAAACAAGCAGCCTCATTGACGAGTCTCTCCGGGACATGTTCTCGAGACCGTCTGGTAAACTCTGGAGAGAAGTTCCAGGGCTGTTATTGTAATGTTGCAGGTCAGTCTGCATGTCAATGGGCAAAGGTTGATGCATCGGAGAAGAATAAGGCGGAGCGCGTCGCGTCGAAGGTGAGAGACGTTTCCCGAAATGGCCGAAGATCAGCCGGCGATAACGGGAGCTCTGACGATAACGATAAGAGCGGGACGATAAGGATCCACGCTAGACCGGGATGGAGCTAGTGGCTAGCGCGCTTTTCAGACCCATGTGCGTTGGTGGTGGCTTCCCCGCAGCCTCTTTTCCCAAAACACAAGAAGAACCGCGATTCAACCGGACCTCTACCGAGAAATCGCCATCACAGTCGCCGACGCGTCCGACTCGCGATGTCTTCAGGCTATCCACAGCACCAGCCGACATCATCGGCAACCCTTGCCGGAGGTGCTGTCGGCCCCAAGCAAGACGCAGAATCAATCGACAACCCTCCACAGCAAGCCTCACCCCAGCTCGAGCAAGGCCAAACTGCCGCCACTTTCGAGCCCATCCCGCAAAGCTACCAAGAAGACCTCTCTGCTTCTCCGAATCAACAACAACAGCTGTCGGTGCTGCAACAACAACAACAACAACAACAACAGCCAGCACACCAATACCAGTCCCAGGTTGAGCATCATGGGCAGACTCCTTCCTCGGAGAGCATCATTGATGCTGCTGCAGCGGCGGCGGCAGCGGCTGTTGCTGCAGCCCATCATGGTCTAGAAGTGCTCCAAGCAGCTACGACAGCGCCGCAACAACAACAGCAACAGCACGAAGCTCCTCCCCAGAGCTCCCAATACACTCCCACACCTCAGACATCTCAATATACACCAGCTCCTCAGGCCCCTCAATACTCGC
The DNA here is from genome assembly GCA_009194965.1 of Coniochaeta sp. 2T2.1. NCBI lineage: Eukaryota > Fungi > Ascomycota > Sordariomycetes > Coniochaetales > Coniochaetaceae > Coniochaeta > Coniochaeta sp. 2T2.1. The sequence continues at coordinate 130,869 of VSMA01000055.1, forward strand.
CAGGTTCTCAGAGCTCTCCATATCCTCCCCTTTCATCCGTCGGCCATGGAGGACAATACCAGATGGCGTCAGTTGCCATTCCTCCTTCGCAGCCAAGGCATCAGGACACCACCAAGGCAACGAGACTGCGCCGTGCATGTGATATGTGCAGTGCACGCAAGGTCAAGGTGAGCTTCAGCAACACATGTCAAACACGGAGAGAGCAGTAACTGACAGCATACCAATCTAGTGTGACGAGGCTGGCCCCCCATGCAAACCATGTCGAGACCTCAACGTCGAGTGCAAGTTCGAGCGGGCCATGAAGCGCCGCGGCCCTCCCAATAAGCACGCGGAAGCGGTTCGGAATAAGCGGCCACGGTTGGAGCCAAGTTTTGCGGCCCCCATGCAGCAGAACGTCCAACAGCTCACACAAACCACCATGAGCCCGAACCCTCACAATGCCGCAGAGGCTTTAGTCTCTATTGGCGCACCGCGCTTGATTGGCGCAGGCGGCCTGGATGCCGAAGCCATCGCGCCATGGCCAGTCCTGACACTGCTGGTCGACGACTTCTTCACCTACATCCACCCTCTGGCGCCGTTCCCTCACGAGCCTACTTTCAAGGACCAGTTCCAGAGCCGCCGGGACCGAACAGATCCTGGATTCCTTGCCCTCCTCTCAAGCATGATCGGCTGTCTCGTGGCATCGTTCCCACGAACCGCAAGGCTCCATCTCAAGAGCCAGCAGAGTAGCAATCTATTTCCTCGAGCAATCACCATGATCGAGAGGTGCCGCGCCGTGGCTTTGGAGGCCCGCGGCGCTCAGTTCATGAACAAGGAGGAGGTTACTGTGTACGACGCTGCCACCAGCTACTTTCTGGGGCTTGCCGCCGGCTACACCATGCAGTGGAAGCTCTGCCGCCGGTTCATGACCGAGACATTGTCCTTCGTCCGCGAGATGGGCTATCACAAGCCGCGTGATTTGGGATCGTCAATGGGTATAACTTACCGTGGACCTGCCTTTGATCATGTTCAGGATCAGATGGGGAAGCGGATATTCTGGGTCATGTTCCTCGGTATCCGGTACGTCTTACGATCAACACCTCCTTTTAGCTGTAGTAAATCAGCGCTAACGTCACGTTCAGATCAATGGCCCAGCTAGGAGCTCCGCACTCGGAGATCATTCTGCCACCATTCACTGCCAACGAGCCGCGGCCGGAGTATCCAGTCGAGGTCGACGACCAGTACATTCTACCTCACCAGATCCTGGGACAGCCAGAGGGCCAGGTGTCTCTTCTGACGGGCTTCGTCCAAGCCATCAAGATCTACGAAACCATGAACTCGCTAGTCAGCATCGAGCTCTCGTACGGCTTGTCGTCCCTGAGCTGGTTCGAGCAGCGCTCTATCCTCTTCACCTGCCTGTCAGATGCCAAGACCGCCGTGCAGGACATGCCGCGCGAGCTGTACCTCGACATGGACACCCCACCCGTCGGACAGGTCGGCTCGACCGACATCTTCGAGGACACGCCCGGCTACCACTACCACCCTCCGGCCTATCCACAGTCACAACCTCCGACCGACATCAGGCACGTCCTCGACACCAACCCGCTCCGCCGCCGCCAGCTGCAATACGAGATCCAAAAGGCCAACATCTACGCCTCCCAGCTCGCCACCCGCTCACACTTCGTAGAGCGGTACCTCAACCTCCGCGACGTCCACCGCGACGCCCACCGCGAGAAGCTAGCCGGCTCGGTCCAACAACAAACAAACGGGTACACCCTGAACGGTTCCTCCACCTCCGGGGGGTACGACGACGGCAAAGCCGTTGCCGCGGCCGCAGTCCACGCCGCTGCGCAGCAAGACGACCCCATCGACGAGACCATGGCCGCCGAGCGGGAGCTGATCGTCAAGAACCTGCTCGTCGTCATCACGTCCCTCCCGCAGCAGAACATGGAGCCCAACGGCGCGTCGCTGATCAACAAGATCCGGCAGGTCGCATCGACTTTGCTCAACGACGCCCCCGAGAGGAAGGGGCCCCTGGCGAAGAAGAACGAGGAGTACCTGGCTAGGTTCCTGGGTATCCTCACCAGGCTGGAGAAGACCGTGCCCGCCAACGCTGGCCTGGGTGTAGGTGTGGGCATGGAAGGGGACTATCACGGCAGCATGACGCCGCAGGACGAGGAGGATGAGCTGCGGAATTGGGCGGACTTGAGGGAGCATCAGCTGAGGTTTGCTAATCAGGGGGGTTTCTTGACTAACCTTTAGAGAAGTTGGGAGGGATTTGTCTGCGGACACGACCCGTCTCTTTGGGGGGAGATTTGAGTTTAGTGCTTTTTTGCTCTTGGGGTCTTTTGTTCCTGTACGCCGACAGGATATATACTTGGATCCCTGGGATTGGTCTAGCATGTCGTTATGCGCTTGGCTTTGGGATGTCATTTGGCTTCGGTTGAGCGTACTTGGACAGGGACTGTTTGTATGGAAAAGGAACGGCGTTGGTAGGCATGCGTGTCGTTTTCGTCATGGTTAATGCTGGTTATGCCGTCAGTCGACCCAAATAGGTTTCCCCTTATGTGGCATATTTGTACCTTCCCCGTGTCTTTGTTAGTTCGACGGGGCCCAAGAGAGCTTACCTAGTGCTATCACTATTCATGGACAATATTGGCGTATACACGCTGAGTCGGTCCATAGGCTACCAATTCATGGAGTGTCCGTCCAAAAACAACTGCACGATGGTTGCGCCGCTGTAAGGTGAAGTGATGGACGCCAATATCTGAAGCTCAGGAGCAGGAGTCGAAAGCCACATACCTGAACCAACTTCGGCCGTCAAACGGGCTTTTACGTACGATTCCAGGTTGCGACATGAAGTGTAGACAATGGTCGGAACCCGATTTCGGGGGCTGAACAATGTTCTCAAGGTATAGGGTAACCCTCTTGCCCCATGCTGCTCGTCATTCGTTTTCAGCACCACCGCCTCTGTGATTCTGTGGTTAATGTCGCCTGTGACCGGCATGAGTCCTACTGGAATCCTGGATAGTTATCATGCAAGATTGAACATGGATTGCGACTTCCCCGTGGTCTCCTCTGATCTCGCAGGACATGGAATGGTTGCTGCATTCTTTTCAAGCCTCTGAATTGCGTCACTCATCCACCAGGTATAGCGAAAAGGGGCGCAGGCAACGTGGTGTCATTCAAATTCGCAGAGCATAGCTACCTATCACATAATATCGCTCGTCTCAAACAATCTGCTGTTCAACAAGTATGAGTCCAAGCAGGTACCACTTCATCCACGCATCGAGAATCACCAAGCCTCCTGCGTGCCCTCGTAGTTCCAGAACTTCCCCCCATGCGTCTCCCTCGTAGCCTCGTCAATGACCTTCATCATACCAGGATGCGACTCCCCATTCTTCAGCAGCAACTTCTGCGTCATGGCATCGTCCATACCAAACTCCTTCGTCGAGTGCAGTCCCATATCCGTCTGTATCCATCTTAGTCCTTCAGTTAGCATCGCTCTCCAAACCACAGCCACACCACGGAACGAGGAAACTTACCCAGGATGCATCACAAAACTCGTCAACCACTCCTCCTCGAAATGCACCCTCTTCGTCAACCAATGCACCATCGCCTTGCTCGCCCCGTACACGCCGCTAGGCACCTCGGGGGTATTCGTCAGGCTCCCCGCCGAGCTGCCCATGGTAACCCACTTCGGCCCCCTCGCACTGCGCCGCAACAACTCCCTCGTGGCCTGGAAGAGCCACAGCACGCCGAACACATTGAGGTCGAGATGCTCCCGTAAATCTTGGCTCTTAACATCCCTCACGTACGGGTACACGAACGCCGCGCCCGCGTTGGCGATGACGAGGTCGAGGTGGTCGATGCCGTGCTCCGTTTGGAGGACGCGCACAGCGGCGGCGGCGTCGGATTCGATTGTTGCATCTAGCTTGACGAGGATGAGGCGGGAGGTAGGGTGGTGTGGGAGGAGCAGGAGGGATTGAGAGGAGGGGGAGGGGGGTTCGCGGTTGGCTGCTATTACTGTGTGGTTGGGGCGGAGGAGGTAGCGCTCTGCTAGGCCGCGGCCGAGGCCGCGGGAGGCGCCTGAGATGAGGACGACGAGAGGGATGGGGTCGATTGTCATGTTGGTGGTGGTTGTTGGGGAGGTGGGTAGATTGTTGTGAAGGCTTGACCGAGTTTGGGAGGTTGTTTACTGTTGCACTGGGTGCTCAGATGATGGTGAAGTGCTTGGTGATTCTTCAGCTAATGTTGACGGCGTCCTCTCGTCCCCTTTATACACCCGCCGGAAGATGTTGATATCCCCATCGTGATGCGTCCCGTCCCTCGTTTCTAGCGTCGCCGAAAGACCATTGCATTCCATCATGGCCAGAGACACCCAGATGTCCATCGTGGCGAGGAACCTGACAAATGCATAACCTGACAAAACAACACTTGTTGTTCATGCCAAACAGCTTGCGAAGGACATGACCGAGTCCCGACCTAGACTCGAGTACTTCGGCTTTCGTACGTTCCCTCACGGCGACTCGATCCAGCGGCTCCGGCATTGGACGCCTAGCTCGTCTGGCGGCCGCCAAAGGTGCAACTCTCAGAATCGGAGACGACAAACGCATGTTGTCTCTAATTAATAAGTTGCGTGGCACAATCAGTCGAGCCCGACGGGAGGAAGGACAGGAGCGATACGTCTTGGCAGGAAGGCGCAACCCATTCCCGAAAGGGGCCCCACATTTCGACGGCTCTCGTCTCACCCTCTCGTCAATCGACTTCCGGTTTCCGAGATCCTTCCTCTCCTTCCCTCACCAACCGAATCCAATTTCACGGCTTTCGACAGACCATTAGTAATGGAGAAAGACGCCGCTTCACTGGCACCGCGCCTGTCCAAGACTTGCGATCAATGCAAGGGTCGGAAAGTCAGATGCATCGGTGAGTATATCCTTGCGTGTTTGATATATCGATGGAGTAGAGACCTGAGTGCTCACCACCAGAGTCTACGGTAATAGTCCAACCCGGTCAGTCGGCTTGCAAGGGGTGCTTGAAGCGCAGGGTGAACTGCCGCTTCAGTCACACCAAGAGGCTGCTTAGGAACCCGTCTGGAGAGCCTGCTGAGCAAGGGGCAAGTCAGGTAGTTCAAGCTCAGGGAAATGACTATCGACGATGGAGTTCTGTGAATGGTGAGTCCTATACTCCGAGATGTTCTGCTGTGTGCTCATGCTGATAATCATCAGATTCGATGCCACAAGCTGGACCGGCGAGTCCACCCTCGGATTACAAACCGCATGACGAGCTGTACATCGACCGTTTGCTCGAAAATCCCGGCACCGGCGGCCTGAATGTCCGCGAGGACTGCATCTTCAAGAGACATGAGGACTTCAGTAACTCAGCCACATCCCACAGCCCACGTCTTGCTTGAGCACTGAAGCTAACTCACATGTACAGTCAGCAGCTCCAACCTCGCCATCTTCTCCGAGTCCCGCATCCGCCTGCTCTCCCAGCGTCTAGGACATAACAAAGTCCGGGACCTTGTCGAGCGCGTCGCAGCAGCTCTGGACGTGAAGCACCACAGCCGCAACGACCTGCTGGACAACCCGCCGCCCAACATCATCCGCGAAGCCTTCAAACTCGCCGGCCAGCCAAACCAGAACGAGAGCCAACTGGCGGGCGAATGCATCAAGGCCTACTTCGAGAACGTTCACCCGCAGTTCCCCTTCCTGGACCGGGCCAAGTTCGAACAGAGGGCGAATGACCCCGGCTTGAGCGAGTATCTGAACTCGAATCGTCCGTTTTCGGCGCTGTACCATGCCGTGCTGGCGTTGGGTTGCCAGTATATCTATGACAAGACGCTGGACCCGGTTAATGGGGACTCGTGGAAGTTCGCCTCGGTGTCGTTGGGTTTGCTGCCTCTTGTGCTGTTGCCGAGGGAGACGCTGGTCAACTTGCAGGCTATTACTGCTATGGTGAGTTCCAGTTTGTCAGCTTTACGTTGCTCTCTAGTGTTGACGAGAAGTAGGCCATATACGCCCTGAATGTGGCCTGCCTCAACATCGCCGAGACGCTGGTCCTCGAAGCTGCTCGCATGGTACAGGCCATGGGCTACCACCGCGTCATGTCGAGGTCGGATCCCATTGTGCTTCGCGGCCTCGAAGACGAGTGCTACAGGACCTTCTGGGTCGTGTACATGGTCGAACGCACGACTTGCTTCCTGAACGGTCGCAGTCCGGTAAGTTTCGTCTGTTTGCCCTCCGTGCAGTGCTCGGACACTGAACATTTCCACAGTCCCTAGCCGACTACGACATCGCCTGTCCCATACCGCCCGCACCAGAGAGCCTCATAGAAGGCATGGACTGGTTCGTCACAATGCTGCGCCTGAGCCGCCTCTGCAGCAAAGCCTACGAGCTGCTCTTCTCCACCAGCTCGACCATGAAGTGCCCGCGACAGTACATGGCAGCCATCGCTCGGATCCGAGCCGACATCCGGAGGTGGGAGTCGCTCATCCCCGCGCCGTACCGACCCGGCAGGAAGTCGTGCTATCCCATGCCTTCGTCGGCGTGGGTGCACATGCTGCTGAAGCTCGACTACCTGTACTACTGGCTGGCAATGGCGCTCTGCAGGCTCGAGTTGCACGTTGGTCCCGCCGCCGGAACGGACGAGGCGAGTCTCGCTGAGAGCACGAAGGAGCTGATGGCTGCTGGGCGGAATGTGATTCAGCTGACGAAGGATATTGATATGCGGCCTTATATAGGGATGTGGTAAGTGGACCTAGACAATGGGCAAGCTGAGGTAGCCTCTAACAGACGTCTTCAGGGTCCGCGGCACCGTGCCCCTAGCTGCGATGTTCATCCTCTTCGACCTGGTGGTGCACAACCCCGCCCACCCAGAGACCGAGCTCAACCTGAGCCTTCTGGACATGGCAGCCGGCTACTTCGGTCGTTTCGACTACGCAACCAACGGAGCCGTGCCCGCCGCTTTGCTATCGGGCTTCGCGCACATCGCGAACCAGTTCGTTAAGGAGGCCCGGGAGCAGAGCGCGACCCCAGGCCCTCATTCGGCGATAAACGCTGGCAGCGCTCCGATCTCTCCGGATTCCCTCGACGAGAACAAGTCGCAACAGACAGGGGCGCTCGAGCTTGGAGTTGCAGGTACGTTGTCATTGCCTGATCAATGGAGATACCCAAAAACTGACAACGTTGCAGCTCCCGGTCTTTCCGGCGCCATGACCCCAAACCAGCAGCTCAACGCGTCTTTCGATACGCCGCTCTCGTATCCCACGATGTCGATGGAAGGGGTCGATCCCATGCTGGACGATGAACTCCTCGCCGGCTTCGATTTCACCAACATGTTCGGCTATGTGATGCCGGAAACCCTCACCAACGTGACGTTGCGGGACTATCTGCTCAATTAGTGGCTTGTTTGCTTGCTTGTCTGTCAGTTCTTTTAGCATGTTCGAATACCCATGGATGGAATTGAAGAATTGATGATTTCAACTTTCGATATCTTATTGCAAGCAATTGAATGCAGAAGTCCCGGACCGCCGGGACTGGAGCCGAGCGTGGTGGAGCACACTCTGCCGCTCCGGCGCTTTCGCGCAACTTCAATTGCCGATGAGGGGAATCCGGGTCTAGAAGTATGTCTCTTGTCTCCCGAATCTCCATGTTTAGTTTACGCTAACTAAACACAAGGCCTACAGATGTATTCATAATCCATTACTACCCCAAGGTGTCTACCCCAACTACCCCACAAACTGACTGACGCTCACGACATAACATAACAAGGGGTCCCGTCCTCAAGTACCTTGCAGTCCTGCACTCAAACTTGCTACCTCCCCTGAGAATCCGTGATTACTAGAGAACTGATATATCCTGCAACCCTCACCATGGCGCCAGAAGCCGTAACCCTCGACCACCCCGCGATCGGCTCGATCAAAGGCAAGCTCTTCTCGCCCACCGTAGAAGAATACCTCGGCATCCAATACGCCACCCTCGCCGACCGGTTCGCGCGCGGCAAGCTGGTAGAGACCTACCCATCCTCGGTGGACGCGACATCTCACGGGTCCGTCTTACCCGCTTCCTCACCATGTTCCCACTCAACCCTACTAACTTTCCCCCATCAGTCCCCTCCCAGTCGCCAACCCCCAAAACTGCGACATAGAGCAACTCCTCCTGCAACACGCCCTCCCGCACGCGGCCTACACGTTCAGCGACCTGGAGTGTCTGACGCTCAATGTCTCGGCGCCCAACGCATCCGTCCGCGCCAAGGCAGGCAAGCCGCTGCCCGTGCTAGTGTACGTCCACGGCGGCGGGTACGTGACGGGTAGCGCCAACTGGCCGCAGTGGGAGCTGAACCGGCTCGTGGAGCTGAGCGTGCGGGAGGGGGAACCGATTGTGGCTGTTGGTATTAAGTAAGTCTTAACCTTAATGAACTGCGAGATGGAAGCAGGAGGATTGGCTAACATTGGTTCAGCTACCGCCTCGGCCCATTCGGATTCATGACCTCGGAGGTGATGCGGCAGGCCGGGTATAAGCCCAACAACGGGCTGGACGATCAGAAGCTGGGATTTCAATGGGTGCGGAAGCACATCGCCGGGTTTGGCGGTGACCCGCACGCGTTGACGTTCTTTGGGTGCAGTATCGGCGCCGGTACGTTTTCTCCTAACCCTTACCATCACATGCAAGTTGCAACTAACACACCACCCCCGTGCAGCATCCGGCTTCGTCCACCTGCAATCCCCCCAACCACTCTTCAACCGCCTCGCAGCCTGGGGCGGGAGCGGGCTGATGCAGCCCCTCCCCCTCGGCGTGGCGGAAGTCGGCTACGGGATGGTAACCAAGGCGCTGGGCCTCGACTCGCTCTCGCCGGAGGAGCAGGTGAAGGCACTAGTCCGCATCCCGAGCGACGAGTTCGAGGCCAAGACACGGGACGTGCACGCGCCGTACATGGCGTGGGTGGACGGCGACGTGGTGCACACCGTGCCCACGTTCTCCGGTATCGCTACGCCTGACAGGCTGAAGAAGACCCTGCCGGGGTCGGAGTGGTGTGACCGGGTGTGGATGGGGAGCTGCGCGCAGGACGGCATGATCTTCCTCATCACCGCCCTGGGCGGGCGCACGAACGACCTAGCTGCCGCACTGAAGCGGTGCATCACGACGACCCTCTCGGGCCACGCAGACCTCGTACCGCGGCTCATCTCCCTCTACGGCCTCGATACCGCCTCCACGCCGGAGGAGAAGAGTCTGGCCATAGCGAACTTCAGCACGGACATCGGTTTCTCCCAAGCAGCCATCGCCTCGGCAGCCGCCTGGTCTTCTAACTCGTCAACCGACGGTAAGAAGGCGGTGCTGTCGCACCTCACGGCGCCCAACCCGTGGGAGGGAGCGTGGAAGGGCCACGCCACGCACGGGCAGGACGCCGCGTTCGTTTTGCAGAATTTCAACGAGCATTTGGGTCCCGGGCAGAGGAAGGTCGCGGAGCGGATGGGGAGGGAGTTGGTTGATTTTGTGGTTGGTAAGGAGGGGCTGCCGTGGGTAAAGAGTGAGGAGGGGGGAGGAAGGGAGGTGGTATATCATGCTGCTGTTAACGGGGACAAGGATGAGAGTGCGGTTGTTAGTAGTTCTGAGGCGGCGGGTAGGTTGGAGAGGAGGAGGGAGCTTGAGGAGATTGTTGGGGGTAGGGCGGAGGTGCTGGATCGGTTGATGGATGCTCTTGGGATGTTGCTTTCGGGGCGGTGAGACGCTGTGCCTGGACGACGACGGCTGCGAGAATTACTTACCGGGTTATCATTGAATAAGACATGTAGTGAAATAAGCAAAAAAGAATCGTGCATGACGAACGGACAGTGTTAATCATGCCTTATTTGAGATGTTGAGAAATGCAAAAAAATAGTTGGGACCAGGGAGGCTCGAACTCCCGACCTCAGGATTACTCAACTCGTGAACGGGCTGATCATACAGTGTATGAGACCTGCGCGCTAGCCAACTGCGCCATGGTCCCGGCGATTGATGGAAGTGTGTGCGGTAATTGTGCTCATCCATCTGGGAAGTGGGGCGGGTCATGGTGAGTCAGAAGGATTCCTGTTCTGAGGCAATCATTTGATCATCACGCCAGAATGCACCAACTAACTGCAAGAGGTATTCAACAGCATCTTATTAAGCGGATGGCTTCCTTATCGGGGGAATAATTAACACCCCATGAGATCCCACATCATCAAATTGACATGCACATTCCTCCCGATATCCAACCGCAAGGTAATTTGAAGCCAAACGGGTATCACTGTGCAGGACGCCCAAACTAGAACAACCACCCAATATCTCAACATCCCTCATTCATCATCACCCATACAACCTTGCTCATCAGGATATCATATCAAATTCCGTCCCTATCCCCTCCCCTCCCCAGTCCCAACCCTCCCCAACTCCCTCCCCATCTCCCCAAACCCATACGCGCCCGCCGGTGCCACGCCCCCGGAAGCCGTACTAACACTCCCATCCCTCCCGCCGCCTCCCCCTCCCGCCTGACGGACCTCGTATATCCCCACCCCGCCCTCGACATCAGCGACGTACAACAGCCCGCTATCGTCCGTAAACCTGAACTCCGTGACCTTGCTCAGATCCCCCAGTAACTGCTGGCTCGCAGCAGGCAGGCTACTACTACCCGCCTGCTTGAGGTCTAACTCGTCGGGCCCGCTCCAAACTTCCAGCCCAGACGCGACGTCCAGCACCGCGAACCGCTTCTGCTCGGGGGCGCAGTACGCCACGTACCGGCAGTCGGGCGAGATGCAGGAGAGCACGTTGGGGATGGAGAAGAAGCGCGTGCGGTTGGTGGCGAGGTCCCAGACCAGCACGTGGCGGGAGGGCGTGGGGATGGGAACTTTTTTCGACTCGCCCCGCGAGGTGATGACGTGCCTGTAGTTGGCGGGGAACCAGATGGACACGGCGACGGAGCCGTACGTGGCCAGGGCCGCGGGCAGGGCGCCGGAGAGCTCGGGGTGCTCGGGGACGACCCAGCGGTAGGGGCGGGGGTTTTCGCCTTGCTGCTCGTCGATCTGCCATGCTAGGAGGATGGTCTGCTGGGCCTCGGGCGGGGCGCCGGGTCGCGGGCCGGCGGCGCCCACGAGGAGGGGTCCCGTGGCGGAGTAGGCTAGGTCGGGAAACTTGGGGACGAAGGGGAGGTCGGCGTTTTTGAGGATGATGCGGCGGGATTCGTTGAAGTGTTTCTTCCCGTCGCGGGAGGCGGTGTAGAGGTCGATGCGGTCGCCGTCGGAGCGGTAGACGGCTATGGGCCGCATGTTGGCCTCGAAGACGTCGCCCGGGTAGCAGGCCCAGCGGGCGGCGTGGTCGATGGACTGGACCTTCTTCTTCTTTGTCCAGTTCCAGATCTCGATCGTGTTGCCGTAGGAGGCGGTTATGGCGACGAGGGTCGAGTTCTCGGACAGAATGGCGTGGGGGCGGAGGAAGAACATGCGCGACCTGGGGCCGGGGGTGACCTTGGAGGAGTACTTGATCAGCCCGTCCACGGCGCCCGTGGTGATGGACCAGACCTTGATGGTGTTGTTGGCGTGCTGGGTGGCGATGGTCGAGCCCGTGGGGGAGATCTCGATGTGGTGGATGCCGGGCCCCTTGCCGTCGGACAGGCCTTCGGCGGGGACGATATCGATCTGGCGCTCGGCGCGGCGGGCGAGGGCCGATGCGGTGGGGCCGATTGGGGCGCCTTGGTCGACGGTGGAGGATGAGTTGGTCGAAACAGAGTTGCGGTAGGTTGTTTGCACGGACATGTCGGATGATTGGAGGGATTTGCGTTTGGAGGAGCGGAAGACGCCGGGCATTTTGTCCATGAAGGAGGAGGCGCCTTTGCCTGCTGAGCCGGAGCTGCGGGTTGTGGTTGTTGAGGGTTTGGGTGAGGGGGGGCGGATTTGGGCAGTGTTTTCGAATGTCGGTGGGAGTTGTGTCCTGGGAGAAGTCTTGGGGGACAGGGAGTCGACGTTGGATAGAGGACCAGTGGACACGGAGCTGCGATATGTGTCGCGACTAGGTGCCGAGTCCAGCGACGACGGCTGGAAAGATGTTCTCTGAGATGACTGCCCGGAGGTGGACGGTGGGGTGGAGGGAACATAGTACGACGTGTTCCAAGCGTCTGCGGACTGGGGCGGTTGCAGAACACTCTCCTGCTCACTCGCGGCCCGCTGCCGTTGGGCCGCTTCGTGTGCATAGTCTGCGCTGGGATGCGACCTCGCCGGCTTGTGTGTGGCATTGCTGTGGGCGGTATTGCTCCGCTGCCGCGTGTGATGTGGCTCGGCGGCGTCCCGATGATGGTCTGGACGGCTAGCTGGACGGCTTGAAGTACGTTGCGGGCTGTAATGAGCTGCGACGTGCCTGATCTCTGGCGCGTGGTTACTACCGGCCAGCTCAGCTACTTGCCGTTGCGACTTTGACCGGGGAGCACCGGGCGGGAGCTTAGGTAGTGCGCCCTTGGGTGGTGGAAGTGGAGGCGATGATGTTGGTGGTGGGCGAGGTAATGGTGAGTGAGGAGCAGGCGACCGGGGCACATGGAACGAGTTCGCCCGATGCTGGAGTAACTGCTCCTGGTGTTGGTTGTGGTAAAACGGCACAGGTAGGTCTTCGGATGGGAACCACGGCCCCACGACTTCGAGCGAACCATTTGGCGCCGGCGAGCTCGTGTCCGTCCCCGGCGTTCCCGTTGCACTCCGCGGGTCTTGCTGCTGCGGGGACAGGCGAGCTTGCTTGGAGGACGCCCGCGTCATTCCTCCATTTACAGTTGGAGCCATGTGATCTGGGGGTCTACTTGACGTCCATTAGTCCTGCGTTCAAGATGCATCCGCCGCCCAGATGTGGTTGTCCGAGTGGGCAGGGTGTGAAGCACTTACCTGTCGCTAGTCCGCGGCTCCGGTATGGTGCCGTAGATTAAATAGTTGCTGATGGTTGTCGTGTAGTGGGCGATTTCGCTGAGAAACAATTCCAAGGCAGGCCGAGAATCAGAAATTGCTGGTTCTGCTTGAGGTATTGCGTCTCTCAAGTCCTGCACAGCCTCCAAGATGTGGTTCGACTTGTCTTCTACCTCGGCCGTGTCTACGTCTGAAGGGTTCGACTGAGCCCCGTCCTTTGATGATCGCCTTCCAAAAGTAGGTCAGCACGTGCACAGCCAATAAAGGAAAAGAGCAAGATGCGGTTGGTTCGGAGAATTGGACGGGAGTTGCAGGGCCACAAAGACTGGCCGGCGGCAATGAAGAAGGGGATGAAACGAATGAATGACTAGTGAACTTCGAAACATACAGGTATGCCACGTCTGGCAGCAGAGTAAGGGCCTCCCGATATGTCTGGAGGCAGTTGCAGAGATTCGACGTCGCGAAGCGTTCCTTGACAGACCAGCGCTGTGGCGGACGGGAGGAGGCGTCTTGTCCTTGTTGCTGTTGTTGATATGACGAATCTCCTCCTCCTCCGAGCAGGCTTCCGATGCGATGCAGGACTACCCCGCAGCCGTCGAGGACGGCGAGGCCTCTGGACTGTATTTGAGGTGGCACATTGTGCTCGTCTCGTAAAAGCTCGAGCTCCAGCCGAAGGTCGGACAGCTCGCGCGTAACGTGGACGAGATCGGCTCGAGCAGATCGCACGGCGCGAATAAAGTTGGTGACCCCATGTGAAGTCCTCCCGATGGTAGCAATCAGGTTGTCGATCGTCACTTCCCACGACAAGGGATCCATCTTCATGACAGGGCACTCTTCGACTCTCTCCGTTTCTGCTCCACGGCCGGGCACCGCCGTTGCGATAAAAGACGTGGTCCCCTTCAGGCAGGGCGGAAGGGCGGTCGGGATGTCACACGCACGTCAGGTAACGTCAGAATATGTTTGCGCTTTGGAAGGAAAGACCAAGAGAAAGCGAATTATGTTGGTGGTACAGAAGTAAGAGTTGCGGGAGCATGCGTTTGTTAAGAATGAATGGAAGAAAGGTGGTGGGGTGTTGAAGCTATATTCGATCAGTTTTAATGGGATGCGTTCATTGTTCTCCTCTTCTTGGTGATGCCTGGCTCCTTGCTCGTCCATACAGCAGCGACAACGACATGAGGCTGAGTGTCGGATCTTGGATGTAGGGTGAGACACGCAGAGGCGAAGCTGGGGAAACCGTCCGACGAGGGGGGATGGATGGAGTGATGGATGGAATTCCTGGAGAAAGAAGATCTCACTCGCTCGGTACAGATTACCTCCAGAGCTACCCCACGCTAGGGCTGCATCGTGTTTTGTACCCTGGGCAGTTCGCGGAGATGGGAAATTGGCTTCGAGGGTCCTTTTTCAGGGGGTTCTTCAGGCCGGGGACAAGCACTGGGGATGTCACAGCGTAGCAGCGACTGCAACGCCTGTCCAAGGTGGCAAGGAACTGCACCCGTACGATGCTTTGATACCTCTTGGGTCGGTTCCGATAACATGTCAAGGGAAGTACACCGTTAACGGAATGGCGCACACGCCACACGAAGCAGGCTCCATCCATCCCTCCTTTGTGTGTGCTGCATGTATTGTGTGACACTGATGAGCAAAATTCCTCGCAGAAGCAGATCAGGAAGAATAAGCGTGGCCGCACGGATTTTGACGGGTGTCGGGCAGAACAGGACTTGACCCTGAAGGAACAGGAAGGGATCGGCACTGAGAATTGCCCAGGCGGTCTAGCAGAGCGCCTAGTAGGCTAGCAGCAGCGCTGAAGAAGATGCTACTAGCTAGCGTTGGCCCTCTTCTGACCCCTGAGTCTGGTGCCCTTGATTCGTTCAAACAAAGTCCGAGAGCCTGGAGGGCCAAGTACACTATTGGACTGGTGATATCGTACAGCTGTCAAGGGACAATACAGGACACAATGTCAAGTTTCTTCATCTGACCAGCGGAGTCCACGGAAGCAGATCAGATCATCAGATGTTCTCCAGGGTTCTGCACGCCGCCGCCACTCTGCTCTCATCAGGAGTCAAGGGGGGTCTCCAGTCTGTGTGGAAATCATCGCGTGTTCTTTGCCAAGTTGCCCCAGAAATTGGCAGTGCCAAAAGGGTAGCAATGGAATCTTGAGTCAAAGCGCTGATGCGACAGCGGAACCCACAGACAAAATGTCATCTCAAGCAGAGTCGCTTCCGGCCCTTGGGGTTCGGTGAATCGGAGCTCATCAGCACGTGAATTCCTCAATGTTCTTTGCCGTAATAAGTGAGACACGTGCCGCTTAACACAGCTTGATCCGGATCGTCGAACAAAGAGTCTTCTGGAACGGAAGACCTTATCCCAACCTGGTCAAAGACTACAAGAATAGGCCTTAAGCTCAGCATTCCTGGTGGAATCCCAACTCTCGAATGTCGATGAAGGCGCTCTCAGACACTGACTGTACTCAGTTCCTGAGGATGATCAAGAGTCAAGACAGCTCCCCACCAAACACGCACCCACTTCCCCGTAGTGTAGAGCCTCGAGCTTCTAGCGCCTCCATGCTCTCCAATTGCCTCCCCCGCCTGTCGCCGCAATCACAGCACCCCGCGTTCTAGCCATGTGGCTCGCTAAAGACGAAGTCTAGCCAGTGAGAACGGGCCGAATCTTCTTCCATGATCCTGCCGGCGAAAGGGCCGCGGCCGCACCGCATCGGCCATCGTCGGCAGAGGGATCAAACTTGCATCTGTTGCTGTTGCATTCATCAATTGAAAAATCTGGTTGAAATAGAGTTTTGTCGAGCATGAAGGGACGGGCCTGCCGAAGATAGTCGTTCCATGTCATGTTGCTGTGCGGAGATGTCATAGCGCAGACCAAGAGACTCAAGTGGCGGGCATGTGCCAATTCTTACGACAGGAGACGGCGCCGAAGCCGAGAGAGCCCATCGACGAGCCGGATCCTTGGCAACAACAAGAGCTCGGGTACAGCATTGTGAAATGGCCTCAAGGGAAACGTGAGAGGCGAACTTAAAAATACTGACGGAAAGAACCAACGACTGATGGTGATCATTCAGCCTAATGGACTCTTGACGAGTAGCAGTGGCTCCTTGCCACCAACAGCAACACATTCTGATATTGATGTCGCAACCGCTATGAGGTTCTGACAACTGCAAAACGCAACTGGGCAAGCATCATTCCAGCAAAGAGGACGCCCTGTAGTAGATGCGACGGCTGGGACGATGTACGCCGCGCAAGACATATGCACACCACACACAACGCCCGAGCCCCATCATTGGACCGTGATGATGGCAAGTACTCCCAGTACATATCGTTAGCGCCCAGTCCAGCACTCTTGTATTCTATCGGCCTCTGTCATGTCGCGTGCAATGTCCAGACCTCTCCACAAGCCTTGATCCGACGCCGGCTCGATTTTTTTTTTTTTCCTTTCCAAGCTGCCGCAGAAAACGAGATTGCTTCCAACAACGCCGCGAGCTCAAGCAACACCGCTACTTAAACGGCAATGAATGCATCAGCCATAGCACTCAGATGGGCGACGTTGGGAATGATGATGTGTCATGGCGCACACCATAGCCAGTGAAGCCCGGGAAGGCGGTGTGAATCCCGGGATTCTGCCGTCCTTTCAGAGCGGTCAAGACGGAACGCCTCACCTCACACACCGAGTACGCCAAATCGGCTGGATGAGCAGCATCAACCCAACACGGAATGTGCTCAGTCGTTTAATATCCTGCATAGCCTCTCCAGCCGCCATCAGTAGTGATTCTCCCGATCCATAACATTAATCAACCCCTCCCCCTTCGCCAGCCTCTCCAGGTTGATCTCGAGTATACTCAGCACCCTGCTCCAGTAATGCGGCGTCTGCCAGCTCACATGGGGCGTGACAATGACATTCTTTGTCGTCCAAAGCGGATGTCCGTCGGGCAGCGGCTCCGGGTCCGTGACGTCCAGCGCGGCCCCCCATATCCAGCCCTCGTTGAGCGCCTCGATCAGCGCCTCCTGGTCTATGATGGCACCCCGCGCGATGTTGGACACGAACGTCTTCTTTCCGTTGTGGGACATGATCTGGAACTGCTCGCGGCCGATGAGCTTGCGCGTGGCGTTGGTGATGGGGAGGCTAATGACGAGCATGTCGAGTTCCTGGGCTAGGAAGGCGTTGACGGATTCGACGCTGGCACCGTGGAACCATTTGGCAGGGATGGTGCCGTCCGGGTCGCCCGTGCCGGGGACGCAGTAGCTGTCGTCGCGGCGAGATTCGGGCGTTGCGCGTTCGCGGCGGGTGTAGGCGTACACTTCCATCCCTAGAGCAGAAGCGACGCGTGCGACCTGCCGGCCGATGGCGCCGTAGCCTAGGATACCGATGCGCTTCCCCGGTGCGTCCTCAATATCATACAGAGTCTTCCGCCAGACGGCCTCCTCCTGGCTGGCGTGATAGTCCAGCAGACGATGCGACATCATGAGGTAAGTGCCGAACACCCACTCCGCGATCTGCGGCGGGTGCGTCCCGTTGCCGGTGCAGAAGACGACGTCCGGGTCGGCGTATTTGGGGTGCTGCACGGGGGAGGTCCAGCCGTCGGCGCCGGCGGAGCTGAGCTGCACGAAGCGGACGGACTTCATCAGGTCGATCGGGTGGGGGAGGAAGGTGGTCGTCATCGTCACGCCGTCCCAGGCTGCGGCGTCGAGGTAGGGCTGCCCCCAGACGCCGCGGACGGGCCAGCGGACTTGGAGGCCTGGGTATTTTAATTCCATTTTGGCGACCCATGATGGGTCCGGGTCTGTGGGAAGGTAGACTAGGAGGATGTCGTTGCTGAGAGGTCCCAAGGGGCGTGAGGTGCCCATGATGTCCGCGGTATGCGTGCTCATGTGCTTATGTGCTGGTGATTGATACGTGGTGTTTGCGAATAACTCTAATTGGTGAGGTATCTTGGTGTTGTGGTTGTGGTTGAGCAGTCGTTGCTCGAGGGGAAGTTCGTGTCCAAATATCGATTTGCATGACGCCCTTTGTAATCAGTGATAAGGTGTAAAGGCGGGCCCGACGCCGGCATCGATGCCGATTGTTCCTCCCGCGGTCCGGCGCTGCAGCATTTTTGAAGCTTGATATGGAACGCAAACGACAGTTCCTGATAGGTTAACCCGTAAAACACATGCTTCCGAAAGGAAACGAAGATATCGATGGCCAAACTCTCATTGACCAGTAAAGCGCCTGCGACATGGCACAATTCTCCCAGCTGGCAGCGTCATGGCCGGTTCCCGGGCCCAGGGCGTCGGTTTCCAGCGGGACTCGGGTCTCGGGTCTCGGAACAGCTCATTCCTTCGAAGACGGCAGCGCCATCTTCTCCGGCGATGGAGACCGCCGATGCTTGACCACACTCTCGGGGAGCGGCACGACGGCGTCCTCGACGTATATGTGCTCTCCCACCGACCAGTCCAAGCCCTCAACGATGCCGCCTCTGATGCTGACAGTCGGCCGCTCTCGTCCGTCCGCCTCGCGAATGCGATGCATGATGCGCACGCCGCATTCTTTGCAGAAGTAGCAGTCCATCGTGCGTCCTTCTTTAGATGGACGAGTCCATAATCCGAGCTTACTCCTGAGTTCTTGCGACAAAGGAAAGAGTCCGTCTGCTGGGAAGATGGCAGATGTACCGAATGCTGAGGAAGACTGTCTCCTGCAGTGGCTGCAATGGCAGTGGAATACGGCGATGGGTTTTGGAGTTGGCGTGTTGAAGGACACAGCGCCGCACTGGCACTCGACCTTCAAGGCGTTTGCGGAGCGCTGAGCCATGGTTTGGAAGTGGGTTGTGGTGCTGAAGGCCTTGTAAAGCACGGCGCGCATTAATTGCTGGGAAATAGGACGAGAAACAGGACGAAACAGTTGCATCTTCTCATGAAGGAGATAGGTTAGAGATGACAAAACATGTCGTCGAGGATATTTCGCAACTGGAAAGGCATTCGGATTTATGTTGAGGGAAGGTGCAGCGCGAAGCCGAATGCTGTGTTCTTGGATTCCACACGCTCTAATTTGCATTACGTCAGCACAACAACAGAGGCGCGCCCTGTCAAAACCTGAAGTGATCGTCGTGTTTGTGGATCCTGCCTTCAGGTTCAACACGCCAACAAACTTGGAAGTCACGAAGTACACATCACGAACATCACGACATCGACTCAAGCTTCCCTCCGGAGCTCATAGCAGGCTGACGTCTCCCTTCGTGTTTGAGAGGCCATGACTGGAGAGCAGCATCATCATCAGAGGCCGAACATAATTTGGGCGTGATACGGCCGCCTGCGACGATTGGGCTTTCCGGTCACCAACTGTTACATGCCCCCGTTCTGCTCGTCAGCGGGGTCCAGTATCATGGTCCCTCGCTGTCTGGGAGACTTGGGCGGATGGAGGTGGACTTACCATCGAAATGGTTGGCACAAGCGCTTATATGTACCTGATGAGAGTCGAACAGCTGTGCCTGTTGAGGCTTGCTTCTCCATAACGAGATCTCGCTGATCCTATCGGATAACCATTTGCCGTATCTCGGCCCATCAAGGACACGTTGATCGGCGAGGCGAACCAGTACAAGGCAACCGGGAATCTGGTTACGAGTGTTACCTTGACACCAGTATCTACAGCATGATTACTCGCAGCGCTGACCGAGAGAGCTGGAATGGCCCCGTTTACCTGCTCAGTCACGCCCGCTCGTGCATGAGACTCATGCCAGCTGATGACGAGGCGACTACCTTAATTTCCACGCCGGCGAGATTTTGTAGAACCCCGGGGAGAAACCCTGGGAATGTCATTTCATGTCGCTGACACCAAAGTCACGGTCACCAGTGGCCTCTCAAGCTCTCAGAGACGCCCAGACACAGTACCCTCATGTGGTAGATATCCTATCGACCTTCCGCCTCTTTCCCTTCGTATATTCCGGACGCAATGGCACAAGTGTGTCCATACCGAGGTCTGCTCGATCACTGGAACCACAGGTGCTCGACGCGTGTCATGCACGGCCGTATAGTTACGGCTGGTTCTCTACCATGCGTTTGTCAAACAGCTTATGGAACGTATTGATCACCTGTGTCGGTATGGTGGCCGCACTTCCGTTGTGTCAGCCATATCGGCGGTGGTATGGATCTCGTTGTGCGTGGGCGATCATGATATAACATTCGAGTCTTGCCCAACAACACAAGCCGCTCTGCTCAAGCCCAGCTACACAACCCATTCTCCTCGACCCGGTCGCGTGTTGTTTGGCGATTTGTCGAGCATAGGCGTACAGACTACCACCCAGCGGTGTGCCCATTATCACCCACTTTCATCATGTCCGGAATTCTCGACCAGCTGTACCCGCCCAAGCCTTCTTTCACCGAGAAGGAGCTACCCGATCAGACTGGCAAGGTGTGAACTCACCTAAACAATAACACTCGCTTGATTGGAAGAACTAAACTAAAGACATGTATTCCTCATCACGGGCGGCGCCAGCGGCCTGGGCTTCGAACTCGCCAAGATCCTCTACCAAAAGAACGGGACAGTCTATATCGCCACCCGCTCCCTCGAGAAGATCGAGCGCGCCTTGAAGGCTCTGCGAGAGGCTTTTCCCGACAGCAAAGGCCGGCTCGAATACATCATTATCGACCTAGCGGACCTCACCACTGCCAGGCCAGCCGCGGAGGAGTTCCTCCGCAAGGAGTAGCGGCTCGACGTGCTATTCCAGAACGCGGGCGTGATGTACACACCCCGAGACGATAAGACGAAGCAAGGGCACGAGCTGCAGATGGGGACGAATGCTATTGCGCCGCATTTGCTCGCCAATTGTTTGGAGGATGTTCTTGTTCGAACGGCACGGAAGGAGAACGGCAAAGGGAGGGCTGGGACGGTGCGTATCTGGTTGGCGTCTATGGTTGCTGTTGGGACGCCGAAGGGTGGGGTAGTCTTTGATGACTGGGGGAAGCCGAAGTTGTTGGGTGTGAGTTTGGATAACTATATGTAGTGGAAGTCTGGGAATGTATACTTGGCTCACGAGTGGGCGGGTCAACTGGGGGGTAAGGGAGTGGTGTCTGTGGTAAGTTGTCTCCGGCTCCGGGGTCCGTATGCTGGCGAAGAAGTCTAACCAATGGCTATGGACAGGTGGTCAACCCCGGGATGGTCAAGACGGAACTACAGCGACAGAGTATCATCATGTCGGCAATGATGGTACGGTCTTCCCCTTTTTTATGTAATTCCAGTTAGGCTTCGGTATGTGCGGACGTGGCTGACACACGACGTAGGGTCTCCTAATGAAGCCGGCCAGATATGGAGCTTACACTCAGCTCTTTGCTGCGCTCTCCCCCGAGGTCACGCTACAGCACAACGGCGCCTTCATCATTCCGTGGGGACGTTTTGGTGTCCTGCCAGATCACATCGAGCAGGAGATCAGGCCGGATTCTGGAAAGGAGGCCCGCATCTCCCGTCAGTTCTGGGGCTATTGTGAGGGTGCGGTAAATGGCTTTTGGGGAATATGTGCGGGAGTCTATGTACATGCTTGACTATGTCTTCCGCGAAAGCACGCAAGGTCACAAGGTTTCATCGAGCCTGAGTTCTGCTACGCGTCACCGAACTCCTCTCTGGTTACGATCCCTCATTGCAGAGCCTGGGCGATGGCGTTGTACACCGGCTTTGCGTTGTAGCTGCTGTCGAACAGCAGAGGGTTGCCTTGAGGTCTCCACGAGTCCTAGAAACGGTGACGCATGTCAGTCCTCCTACTCCTTTGCCATTGAAAGGATATCAGCTCGGGGGGGTCTGGACGACTCACCGGATCACGAACACCCCAGACAGTGATACCAACGCACTTCGCAACCGCCAAGCAGCCCTTGGTAACTGCAACATAATCATTGCTGTTATTTCCCTGGATATCCAGCTCCGTAACAGCGACCTCTTTGACACCCGAGTCCGCGAGCGCCTTGATGGCGCCAGCGAGCGCATTACCCTGGCCCGAGTTGAGATGTCCCTGCGTGCCAATACCGTCGATGGGGATTCCCGCGGCGAGCCACTTCTTCACGTGGTTGACCATGCCGTTGGTCAGCTTGGCGGCCGTGGGGCTGTCGAGGTTGTAGTCGTTGATGTACAGCACGGCGTCCGGGTCGGCGGCGCGGGCGGCCTCGAAGCCGATGCGGACGAAGTCCTCGCCCAGGACCTGGGAGAAGACGGAGGAGCGGATGGAGCCGTCTTCGTTGAACATTTCGTTCACAACGTCCTGGCAAATTTCTCTTTGTTAGACCGACCGACGCACGCCTGGTGGCGTTAGGGAGAAAGGGAGGGAGAGACTTACATATCCCCTGATCTTGCCCTTGTACCTCGTCATGATGGTCGTGATGTGGCTCTGGATGGCGCTCGTCAGCTCGGCCTTGTTCTTGATGTTGTTGACCCAGCCAGCCAACTGGCTGTGCCAAATAAAAGTATGGCCTCTGATCGTCTTGTTATTGGTGACGGCCCAGTTGACGAGGTAGTCGGCCTGGCCCCAGGAGTATTGGCCCTTGGTGTTTGCGATGCTTTGCCACTAGGGTTAGGGTTCTGATCAGCCACCGTCGCTAGTTTTTAACGCAAGGCACGGAGACAAACCTTCATTGAGTTCTCGGGGGTGACTTGGCCAAAGTTGGCCTGGATGATAGCCGCGTTCTTGCCCGTGGTGAGGCGTCCTTGATCGGCGCATGTACCGAAGTACAGCTTGCCCTTGGCTTTAATCAGGGCGTCGATGGAGACCGACGCCTGGCGGTGCTCAACTGTGGGCGCTGCGATGGCCGCCAAGGGCGCGAGCAGCAGGAGGAGTGCCGACTTCATGGTGGTTGAAAGTACTGGAGATCAGGGTTAGGGTTCAAAGGGGTGTCTGACGATCGTATCCGAGGGGCATCATGTAAACATCGCCAGTGGCTTCCCCCAGGTATAAGTATCTTCAAAAAGCCCCCGACATTTATATTGGAGCCCAATCGGAATGTGAACTCCAACCCCTCGGGGTCAAATGCCATCACTGTATGCCGAGCCGGAGGCTTCAGTGATCGACTTACGCCCCGATTCGGCAATGCTTGCTAAGAAACATATTGAGAATTGTATAACTTAAATGACCCCTTGGGGATCCTAGTCGATGCGCTCAAATCAAGGCCAGCCAAGCCCGTCGCATGCGGGGGCGCAACTTTGGGGATATATAGCCCCAGCGGTCCTCCCCGTTTTGCCTGATATGGTTGTCCGTGGTAACCTTGCCCCTTTCTCCAAGTTGATACGCATTAATCCCACCATCAAGTTCAGGAGTCGTCTCTCGTCAAAATAAAGTGTCGGCTGGGAAATTCCACGTGCAACCCCTGGTTTGTAGTTATTCCTCTGGGTGTCGCTGGTGGATTGGTGGGAAAACCCCACGAGGAACTATATGAGACCGATCACTAGGAATCACATTTGCAGATTTTGAATTCACGGTTACTATAGAAGACCAGGAACTCATGATCAACATGATCAGCTCCCGGATGATCGGGACGTTAGATAACTAGTTAGATATCTCAAGCCGGTTTCCGGGTTGCATGGTATTGGAGCGCATTAAGTAGTGTTACGACAGCTGCGACTTTGGGGGGTATTCGGAAGGCACACCTTGTACCGGAATGACAAGAGTAAGTAAACAAATCATGTGTTACCATTTCTCAGGCTATCGTCTGGCCCTGCAGTTTGCTAGACAGCTCTCGCCCTGCGCAGGCTGAGCCAGTACTGCCCAACAATGCACTGCCTTCCTATCGCTACTTTCCCACGCGGAAGGGATGATAGAGAGGAAGATGTGGGAATTGGTGCGCTTAAAGACGTGGATGGGCTGCGGGGAGTCGGTATCCCCAGTATCTCCCCTCGAATGCCTTCTTCTCGGTTACCAGGCCAAGCTCTTGTGCCTCCTATACAATGCACGCGACACGGTCTTCTAAATCATTGTTATCAAGTCTCTTTGGTGTCCGAATCCGGGGTGTCCGGAGTTACGGCCTCTGGAGTTTGAACATGGGCAGTTGGAGGTGCGGGCTCCGGAGTCTGAACCCGAGGTGTCGGGGATGCGGGTTCCTGGCGGCCACCATACAAAGTTTCTTGCCATTCTGCAACGGAGTCGGCGGTGATGATGCCTTGTCTTACTGCATCTGCGATGAGCATATCGCAGAACGCCGGATCTAGGGGCGAGTCGAGAGAGTGGTCCTCAACCTCTTCCGGTCCATCCACCTCTTCTGGTTCATCCACCTCTTCTGGTCCATCCACCTCTTCTGGTCCATCCACCTCTGTCGGTCCATCCACCTCGTCAGGAAGCGTATCTTCCTGTTGCTCCGTGCTGGATTCGTTAAGATCTGAGTCTAGTGGATGGTCTTCGTGCGTGACCGAACTCCGGATTGGATGTGGCATGCTCTTCGTGGGTTTCTTGGATGACGGACGATTACCGTCGGTATCTTCATTGGCCTTCCGTTTGCGGGAAGGGGTTGACATGGTGAGGTAGGCCGTAGATACCTTGGCTGGTCTGTTGGTGGTTTTGGTTCACCTCACTCGACAGCGATGGGCCAGGCGGGTAGGTAGATGTGAAGAAAGGGTATCATTTGTTTCTTGAAGCTCAGCGCTGGTCTAGGTGTCCGACTTCGCACACTGTGGACAAACTACTGCGTGTGTGCAGCTGACTGATGAGGTAGGGTTGTCATTCCGGATTGAGGGTGGGCGGCAACGTAACTGGGAGTGCAAGGACTGGTCGTGTCTGCTCAGATGAAGCGGTTGAGGCGGGCGATGGGAGGATAGATTGCAGGTATATGAAAAAAGAATTGGAGTTGGAGAAGAAGTCTTCGAGGTAAAATGTTATTGTATGAATATAAGCCGTGGCCCCTCCCGTTGACTTCTTTCATCGGATGCACGTTGCATTTTCCATGCGTGGCGTAAGGTTTGAAAGTTGCCTTGCCGGACACTTAGGCCCCGGCGCAACGCAGTCGTCTGCAGCAAAGAATATGTTCGGATATGCTTTACGATCAGACCTTAACACGACGGGACGACGATTAACTCGTTACCCGTATCACCCATCTGCCTACGTACTGCTTCGTACCGAGGGGACGGGAGTAACAAGCATAAGTATGTGCCTTGGAAATCCCAGGTTGTGTTCAGATCAGGTAGGTATACGTCTGTGACTGCGATGACATGTGTACATATGCGAACGTCCAACCCTGTGGTAAACCCCAAAGGGAACCATCACCGGACTTCCTACACGCTGTCTAACGCAAACTCAACAGCAAGCTCGCAAGCTTAGGGAAGTTAGGCGAACCCAACCCCGTCACTGGATCCCAACCCTTAGCGGCAAGGAAGCCAGTCGACTTACAGTTCGGATTCGCCCCGACCGTAATATCGTTGAAGATCTCCGGGTGCGCATACAACACCGGGTTAACGAAGCCCACCGTCGACTTGCCCGCCGCAATCCGCTGCTCGTTGACGAGCGTCAGAAGAGCAGCCCAGATGGGGGCAGACAGCGACGTGCCGCCGATGGTGGCCCACGTCCCGTTTGTGCGGATGACGTACCGGTCGCCCACAGCCACCACGTCGGGGTAACCGCGGCCGCCGACGTGGTACACGCCGTCACCGACGTTGCTGAAGTTGGTACCGGGGTCGGTGTACCCCTTGAAGCTGAGCGGGGTGGTGTCGAAGTACGTCTTGACGGCATCCTTCTGGTAGTCCGGCGCGTCAAAGACGTTGGAGAAGCCGCCTCCCGAGGGGAAGCGCGAGGTGGCAACCTCGTTGAGCTTGCAGGACCCGGGCTTGGTGGCATTATCGAACTGCGTCGATCCGACGGCCAGCACGTAGGGGCACGCCGCGTCGACGGCGGGATAAAACACCCTGCCATCGGGCCCGGCGCAGCCGGTCTCATATCCGCCATCGCCTTCGTACGACCCCACACCGTCGTCGCCGGAGGAGATGACGACCGTCACGCCCTGCAGGCCGAGCTTCATGATCTCGTCGCACTGGCGCTTGCTGTAGTAGGCGGGCAAGTCGGCCTCGCCGCCGCCGTAGGAGATGGAGATGACGTTGGTGGGTTTGTAGACTCCACACATGAGCTGGCCTTTGTAGCCGCCTGGGTTGGGGTCGGGGTACTGCGGGTCGAGACACTCGGGCTTGTCGCAGTTGCCCGTCTCGCCGTATGCGCTGTAGGTACAGTAGCTGCCGTCGAGGGCGTCGTAGAAGGCTACGGTTGTCAGCAAGTACCAGGGAAGTACGTGGGAGTTGCTCTCAGGCGGACATACTGTTCCAGAACCCGAGATAAGGGGTATGGAGATCGGTTTGGTTGACCTCAATGTACTGATCGTCGGTTTGGAACAGGACTTCCTTTTGGGGCCAGATCAGAGGCCAGGAGGCCTGGAAGTCAAGGTTGGACTCGGCGCCGACCTGGTCGAGAGTCTGGGCAGCGCCGATGGCGCCATCGATGAGCTTCTCGATGGGGTACGTGCCGTTGGGGATTTCACTGGGTGGTGTTAGCATAAGAGCAAGTGAACCGCTTTATGGCGAACGTCGACAGCTTACGGGAAGAGGTTGCTCCAGTAGGCGTCCAGATCAGCCTTGCTGTAGTGGTCGTTCAAGCTTTCGAAGATACCCAGCTCGTTGCCTTCGGCCGCCTTGGCACCCTTGGGCACCCTATATTGGTCTGTAGGTATGTCAGATGGGAGCTGTAGCACGACTCTTTTCTTGGGAGCACTTACTGCGGACGCACTGGTTCGTGACATACTTGTTACAGACACTGCTGTTTAACTGCGGCAAAGTGGGAAGGCGAGCATTGCCGATTGGAAGTGGAATAGCACCGGTGTTCATGGACGAGACACCCCTCTTGCGGAGTTGCGCAGCCTGGTACTCGCGCTTGGTCTTGCGTGCCTTTGACGCATCGACCCTCATTTTGATGCCAGGGGTGATGTAGTCGATATGCTCCCCAATGTGGGCAGGGACGTGGTACTCGTCGCAAGCAATGTTCTGGGTACCGGTGTGTCGGTGCTCATAGACGTAGAACTCTGTGAACAGGAGGTCCTCGGCCTCAGCAGCGGTGGCATCGAATTGCATCCATTGCTTGTTGGCCGACTGGGAGATGCGGTCGGCAGCGAAGCCGGCTGACTTGAGCCATTCAGTGACGGCATTGACGCTCTCTGCTGACGGAGCGAAGAGGTCGATAACCTCTTCGGCCGACATGTGCTTGCCATAGCTCGGAGACTTAGGGTGTGATCTAGGCAGAGGGGTTAGTCTCTGCCCTTTGTGGACCTCCTGGTCTGCCGCTTTTCCACACTGACCTTTCGGCGAGCATGCTGCGTCCCTGCTCAAGGTTCGACTGCCTCAGTCCGATGCGCATCGGTAATAGTGCCGACTCCGGTACCCTGTCTCTCTTCTCCCATCTTTCCGCCCAGTGATCCAATTGCCTCTCATGGACAATATGGGACGCTGGCACATCTTGCTTCCCTGAGACCTGGTTATCCCGGGCGGAAGCTCCAATTACGAGGCCAGTGGCCAGGGCGACTGCGAGGCGTTGAAACAACATGGTGAACTTGACTCAGGTTGTCTCTCCTTCGCAATTCCGACAGGAGAAGCACACAAGAAGGACTGGCATATCCGACAACGCAGCCCCGGGAGCGGAGTGGAGGCCATATATATATGCCGTCGCGGTGCGCGCGATGTACTGTGGTAATGAGGCCTGCCCCTGTTTCTTAACCGGTTCACCTAATCGGGGAGACAGCATTGGGCAGCTCATGCAGATCGACATGCCCTACCCATGCACGCTTATCCCGCATGGTCGCCATCAGTGCAACCCTAGATGCGGTGGCCTGGCCGATATCAGCAGTCTGAGCTACGAGCGAACAGGAAGGCGGGACAATTCCATGATGAAATGCGCATCTCGGTAGCCCGGCTAGCTTTGTGCAAGCCGTTGGACTGGCCAAATTGGAGACGTTCGGTGCTACAGTGGCTGACATGCGGTCAGCTTGAAACTCGTGGCTTGGGTACGAGCAGTTTGATTAGACATGAGGACCTGTTGGTGTTAACTCCCGGTGATTATTTTTGTTGATTATGTTGGCGCCGAGTTACCTGCCGATCATTGTCAGCGTTGTCCTGCAAAATGTTACCGGGCATCGATCCTCCAAGCACAGCCCTGGAAAGTTATTTCAACATCGGACCAGAACAATTGTTCGAACTGCTGGAGGAGGACTGAGAGCATGATGATTGCACAATTCTCAAACATCGAGGTCTGTTCTCCTCCTGACCCCTCATCCACAGCTTCACCCACGGATGGATGTCTCCAATTCCCACCATGGTAAGTGGCGGGACTGCCACATCAGGAAGGTGTTGAAAGTCCAAGTCGCATGAAATTAGTAGGGGCCGGAGCGCCTCCTGGGCTCCTCCACAGGCTGGCGATGTTCGATGGCTGCTTCCTGGCTTCCAGCTTCCTGGTTTGGAGATGGCGAACATGCCCTGCAAAGCTCAGCAACTTGCAGGTCGAAAGCTCGCAGCCATTTAGCCTGGGAAGATCATCGTTGAGGCTTGCACATTGCACGGGTTTCCGGACTCAGTCGATATCCAAAATCCATCGGTGAAGTTAGGTGGTAACTCTCCCGCGCCTTGCCATGTGGGTTTTGACACCTGCAATTGCTTGTCTGTCGTTGAAGCGTCGCATTTCTTTAATGCCAAGGGGAGCCAAGATGGTGAAGCTTTGGTGCCAAGTTGCCAATGCCGCTCTCCCTCAAAGCTTCTTGGGCATGGTCACCTTGGCGTGATTGAAGGCTATCACATACGGTGCTAGATTAATCACACCTTCTTCCACAACTCCTCGGCAGAATCAAAAACTTCGATTTCCGCGAGATTTCGTGCACTTTGTGCAACCGGGAGCACGCAACTAATGTACCCAATTTCACGTGAAGGCTCAAGTACAACTGTCAGTCCTTTGCAAGTGTCAGGTCAGCGAGATGGTCAAGATAAGCTTTTAAGGTTGCGATATTCTGACAAAAGAAGAACAAGAGGAGAGCACAACAGTATCACCATGACCAACATTTATGCCATCCGAGCCTAAGGTAACAAACAACAGACATTCCAAGCTTCTGTCCAATATAGCCCATCAAATTTCTCACTTCCAGTGTGCAGTGGTGTTGTACCCACGGGGTTGAACAGCAAAGTTGCCATCACGCTGGACAAGTGTCTTGAGCTGCAGTGTCCCCAAGTCAAAGCAGTTCGCGGTGACCGTCTGCGAGCACAGAGGGTACAGTTGTCGGTCCGTCAGGTCGCAGAACAGACCCTCCACCGTCGACACAATGTCCCATCCGACCGAGTTGGGGTGCTCGCACACCTCCCTGGCGCTATGCGTGGGTAAGTCCGTGACGACAAGGTGATCGGGATTGATGTTGCTGATCTTGACCGTACGGCGAGCTCCCCTAGTCTTCCGATGGTTGTCGCGCTCAGCTTGGGAAGTAACCACACTCTTGTCGTACTGATTGGGTTTGTCTATGACAGCTAGCGGATCCTTGTCCGAGCCTTCTCCGCCAGTCTCGTCGACATTGTACTGAAGCGGAGGTTTGAAAAACGGAATCCAGCCGTCGGGTGCAAGGTTGCCCCAGAAAGAAAACCGAGGGGTGCTCTTGCACAGCGTGTCCATGTTATGGGTGTACTCCGCGAGCTTGTCTGGCCGAGGGGCCATGTCGTTGAGGTGGAAGCTCACTGCCCGAGCATTGAGACTGTTCGAGTGGTCGGCGTCGAGCCACACGCATCGTGGGGTGAAGAAAGTGTCCCCAAGCTTGCGTTTGCTCGGATACCAGCTCATACCGCACATGTATCCCGTGTCTCCGTAGAAGGTGCCGCTGACGATTCCGTTTGTGACGTAGACCGCTGATATGCAGATGGCGTTGTTCTCGAAGTTGCTGAGCATGACGTACATTGGGTCCGCTTGCTTACCGGCTGGAACGGTCTGGGTATGCTTGATGGTGATCGATTTGAGGTCGGCGTTGTCGATGGTGTCCTTCCTTTTCGGTTTGTACTGGCCGATACGCCTGCCATCATCATCCCACAAGGCAATGCTTGGGACGTTGCCGGAGATGGTGCCATCACCGTCACCTGTGAATATCTGGACACCAGTTGTTGCGCCTTTGTAGCCGTCCATACCCTTGATCGCCACCCCGATCACGGCTAGGAGCCCGGCCGCATCGAGCATCATGCCAAAGAACATAGTAGCCATGTTGAAGGAGATTTGTGAACACAGTCAAACCAGAACGGAGTTTAGAAATTGAGCTTCGCTGCTAAGATGGCAGATAACGAGGTGTAAAGCCTTGATGGTGGCATTCGGTTCCCTTGCGAATACTTCCCTCGAGGGACGCAGTCCGTATTTATAAGCTTTCAAGCAGTGTACTCGACGATTCTCCCTCGTGATCCAAGTGCACCGCATTTACACGTCGTACTATACTGTTGTCCGAACCAACAAGCCCCTGAACGAGGGTCTATTTGTTTGCCTTTTCCTTCTAAGGATAAAGTGTCTGCAACGTGTGCCGTGTCTTCCTCGCCGAGTTGAGGATCGGCCTGGCTCACAACGCAAGAAACAAAACAACCAACAAGGAGAGCTTCTGACGTGATGATACAATGGTGTGTTTCCCGACAGTTGGCTGTGATCTTCTTACCAACGACTAGGACGCCGCACGCGCCGCCTCGATTGCGCCTCACGGCGCCGCCAACGTTCATCGCCGAGGCTGAAGCCCGTCCGGACTTTTCTGCTTCATATTCTTATCAAGGTTCGGCATTCAGGAAGTGGAAGTGTTCCGTTCCGCCCGTTGTTGGAGCATAATGTCCGGTTGGTGCGGCCTGGGGCCAACGTCGGGCGACCGAGTGTCTGCGGCACGGCAATTGCATTGCGGCGTGTAGCGGCTGGAGGTGACGCGTTGGTGACGGACCGCGGCGGCGGCATAATCCATGGCGCTTAAACACGGGAAGATATAGTATCTTCCGTGGCTGGCCTGTGGAGAGTGTTGGGATCGGCCTAGTCTGAAACCCAACAGTACAAGAACGATCCCACAGGACCAGCACCACCGACATGTTATCAACAGCTCGATGAGCTGGGAGTGCCAACAACAAATTCGTGAGAGGCTCACGGCATACGTACCCCTGAAAGATCTTCCAACGCATCTGGGCATGAAGTGGTATGTTGAATAGAGCAGTTAGGCATGGCTGTAAACTCGTCCTGGCCGCTCAAGGGGCCAACCGAATAGTATGGAGTTGCAAAATCTCGTATCCCGATATTGGAAGCCAGAGTCGAGCCTATCTTGTTGTTCAAGTTGGTGATGAGGACATTTGCTGAATGGCTTGATAGTCGAGTAGTTGGTATCAAGTTATCAAGGCCGGATGCACTCCTGAGGCGTCCACCTATCCAGAGCCAACCGAAGGCTAACGTGATACTTTAGGGGAATCGAGAAAAGGGGAGGACCATGAGATATAGAGGAGAACCCCAATAGAGTATGGATCCAGCTTGTAATTCGTACCGTGCATTAGAATATAAAACGGAAGTGATCCGGACGGTCAGGATGGCCTTGTGTTCGAGCCATCGACAGCAGTCCTTTGATAGCCACCCCATTACACGCCTGTATCTTCAATTTTCTTGCTAGAACAGCTACAACCCGTTCTCACCTCCTTGCTAAGCTCAGCTCTTTAGCACCAGTAACCATGCATCCCACCCTCTTCACAACCGCCCTTGTTGCGGTTCTCAGCCTGGCCGGTACTCTCATTGGCACCAATGGGGCTCCTGCTGCCATCGCCCCGTTCCACGGCCTCCAATCCCGTGGAATCGGAGGAAGTCCCGGTAAAGGGGGGAAGGGCGGCTCCAAGGGTGGCGGCGGAGCCCTTGACGAGTTCCCTGGCTTTCCTGGTGGTGCAGCCACTGGTGCCAGCGGCGGTTCCAGCTGGGGTCAAGCAGCAGCTGGGGCGACACAGACTGGCACTAAAACGATCGTCGACCCGACTAAGAAGGGGTATTATTTCAAGTGGGACGACCGGACAACTGGTGAAGGTTACTCACGGGCCAAGGTCTGGGGCCCTGAACAGAACCGAGAGAGGGGAGACCTGCCGAACGACATCCTTGGGTACGAGAAGGATAAAGGCATAGTAGTTGTGTTCCAGGCAAACAATGTCTTTGACACCGCTGCTGGCAAGTTATCCTTACGGGACATTCTGCTCGGGATGTGGAAGACGAACGCCGGAGCAGAAGCTAAGGACTTAAAGTTCATTCGATTCGAGAACGTGGGTGAACAGAATGTCAAGAACGCGATTGACAAGGCGTACGCCGCGATGGGAAAGACCAAGGCGGACACTCCCACCCTGACTGTCTCGGCTGGGGGTACTGCCCGTGGCGAAGCGGAAGCATTTGATGTCTTGGTCAAAGACAATGCGTTTGGCAATGGCGCCCAAAAGATGGTCAACGAATACCAAGAGATGGCAGGGAGGAAGATTGCTGGATTTACGGCCATTGACCAAAAGGGGGCAATCACGTTCATTGTTAACCTCTCTTAGGCTGTGTCTGTGTTGATACCTGCAGATTCTTTTTGTCCGGAATATAGCAGTTGATTTGTACCCTAGCTGAATGTCACCCACGTTGCAATAATCGAAGCCAAACGGTCAATGAGCGCGGTAAAACCACATGCCATCAACATCGGTGTCGCTCTGCCATTAGTCTCTCAAGATTGGAAGACGTAATAACCACCGTCCATTTCCTCCAAGGCATGCCAGCATTGTCAATACCGGGATCAACCGTGAAATTGTGCCCCCGCAGTATATCAGCCATCGAGTCTAGCCTGAGCTCCAAAGCCATCCTGAGCGCCAGCTCGCCTGCTCCACCTTCAATGTCGTGAGGAGCGTGAAGGTCGGCGCCTCTGGAGAGCAATAGCTGCACCATCTCTGTATGCTCAATAGCAAAAGCATACCAAACGGGGGACAACTTGAGGTACAGGTTGTCGTTGGGGTCGTTGACCAAGGCGCCCTGATCGAGAAGCTTGCGGACAATGGTCAAACTCCCAGAAACCGCCGCCATCGAAAGTGGCGAGTGAGTATAATGGTCCTGTATCCCGCGGACTCCGACGTAATTGGGATTGGCTCCGTGCCTGAGTAGGAGGTCGACGATCTCGTCATGGCCTCCAATGCAAGCCCGAGTTAAGGCCTGTTCCATCGGTCTGCAGTAGATCGACGGCGGCTGTGCTGGTACTCCTTTCTCCAGCAGGTGACGTACCATAGTGGTACTACCGATCTGAGAATACCAGCCCAGGTCCCTGTAAAGATCTTCGATGGGAAGTTCGGTTTTAAAGAATCCGCCAAGAAACTCATACACCTCTGGGTTGATTGTGCTACTTTGGGCGTTCCGAAGAGAGCGCCCAACAGGCGAGTCCTCTTCAATCTCGCCATGGGTTTGGCCAGCGTAGTCTGTGCTATCGGGATTTGCTCGCGAAGGCGGATACAGAGCGAGGTTGAGAATTGCCATGTCTCCTCGGATGGCTGCACCGCGTACTGAGCAAGGCCCGCCATTCCCACGCCAATTCTTGAAGCCAACGGGGAGCTCCTCGAAGTCAGGCAGGTTTCGCTGAAGGCGTTCCAAGAGAGCAGCATTGCCATCCATTGCAGCAATCTGCATCGCTGGTGGGAACACATCACCTCTGCTGGCCGGACAGTGTCCTTGTGATAATAGTTTTTCCACCAGCTCCGTGAGGTTGAAATGGGAAGCAGCAGACAGAAGACTAAGATGAGGGTTGTGTTTCGGAGAATAGTGATAGTCGGAAGAACGTCTAGCCATTCTGGGTCTGTTCCGACCAGGAGAATGGGTTTGGGTGTCCAAGGCTAACCAGCAGAGCTTCTGAACCGCGGTTTGGAGGTCAAGCGCCGGCCCAGCCTCACCACAGATTCGCTGGGCAACCTCTCTTATATCGACGTAACGGCCCACGTCCGGATCTCGCTCGGTGAGAACCCTTTGGACCAGGTATTCGTGCCAGAAATGCCTCCAGCCATGGTTGTTCTTGATCTGCCACAAGTGCCCATCCTCCCATTTCCCAAAATGGTCAAGCAGACCTGACTGATAGATGGCGTGTTTGGCCAGATCATAGAACGACTCTGTATAAGCATGGGATTATTAGTCTCACTCGTCCACAGTTGACTGGGGGTCGGAACAAAAGAGGTACTGACTGCAAACAAACCTGAGCCTAAGAGCTCTCTTTACCCCGTAGTCGAGAACCAATTCCAGCAGAATCTGCTGAAGGATCTCTGCTGGAAAATCCAGCAAGTTGAACGCCATTGATGAAGCTTGTCGCCAGCTCGAGGGAATAGGTGTTAATGAGGATACGAGAAGGGGGGGGGGGGAATTGAGGCTGGTTGATTTGAAGGCAGGTGCGGTTCTTCTGATATGGAATTCGATTCCATGCTTACCCGGTGCAGGCCTGGGGGGAAGGGTGCCAGAGAGTCCTTCCGTTTTGCATTGAATCGAGGCAGTGCACTTGCCGAGAAATCACCAACAAATGTTCTTTCTCTCCAATCAGTTGCAGTTTTGTGCAGGTGCTTTGCTGTTGGTTCGGCCTGAGACAATATGCCTCACAACGACACCAATCCCATTGTCTAGCGCCAAGCGCCAGCCCAAAGTCTGACCAGGGTCAAGCGCAGTTACAACACCAACACCAACATCACTTCATCAACCTTGGCCAAGAAGCCTGAAGGATCAAGTATATCTGTTGGAATATCTCCAGTATCTGGCTGCGCAGGAAGAGGCTTACCTAAGCCATGTAAAGAGCAGGGGGCAGGACATGGGTAGGGAACTATCCTCCCACCTATTTTCTACGGCATCTGGACTTCCTCCTTATGCAAGACAACCAATCGATCCACCTGAACCACAATACCGCGTTACGAGCCTCTACTTCGTGAGGAGGCCTTACGCAACGTGATTCTAATGTACCGGTACTAGTTTGGTGATACCAACAATATCAGCCCACGATGCGGCACAGGAAGAATGCATTCATTCGCTCAGGTCATCAACTTCTCAGCGAACAATCATCATCTCGAGCCCAGTTCTCGCCATGTCCATGCTACCTGACAAGCAGGCTACGGGCACCAAAAAGTCGTCCGTTTACCTTTCAAGACCATGGCTTCTATCGAGCATTGCTGCCGTAAGCGTCTGTCTGGTAATTTCCTCCATCGTCGAGATCGCTATCAAGGCGTCGTCAAGGGACACGGGATCCGGCGATGGCGTATATCTTCTCATTCGGTATCCTGAAGGCCTAATGTATTTCCCCCGGACGGGCCGCTCATTCTTCGAATTTGGCGATTCCTTGCTCTATGCTAGCGCTGCAGTCTGTATTGCCTCCGCGCTGATTGCCGTCATGGCAGTCTACCACACTGCCAGGAAGGGACCATGGAGGGTAAGTGGTTGACGAGAAGAACGCCAGTGTAGAGACACGGCTGACATGGCGCTCAGGCAATATTCTGGATCCGGGTCGTTTTCAGGACAGCAATAGTGGCGGCTTCTGTCACGGCCCTCGTCGCCTTCATTTGTCTTTTCGCTACCCACGGAGCATCAGCACGTTTCGACCCCGACTCAGACGACCAGAGGACAACACCGACACAAGACCCGTGCAATAGCATCTTAGGATGTCCCCGCCCTCACCTCCTCTACATATATCCTGGCACATTTGATAGAGAAAGCTGGTTCTGCCAGATCTCGTCTCATCCGCGCTTCACAATGTCCCCCTGGATGTACTACAACACGACAGGTCAGGAGCCGGGGGACATTGAACCCGACCTCTCTATCTTCAGGAAGCTTTGTGCACTGGAAAGGGGAGCAAGATGGTCGTCAATCTTTCCAGTGATATTTTCGGTGGCACTTTGTTTTCTGTTTTACGTTGACTGGAAGGGGGACAACCTTTTCATGAGGACTTGGAAGCGCAGGGCACGGGAGCCGGATAACAACTCGGAGTGGGGGATGGAGGATGTGCACGAGTAAAGCAGTGTGCAATTCAGGCAAGGTGATATGACGCTGGGTCGATCAGACTGTCACTCATTTTGTGGACTGGAAGGAATGTAGGGTTATGCGTTCAGGGGTTTAGCAGTTGACTAGTGCAACCATATCCAACTGTCTATGGCGAGGCATCTTTGTCAACCCAGATTTCATACGTCATTGTCATTCGGACGTGTTGCTGGTATATCTTCCAACGACCACATGCCGCACGTTAGCGCCTCGGGTTGTTGGTTCGACAACAGAGGCACACCGCCAACAACAAGCTGAGAAAGGAAATATAAACTATTTATAGAAGCACTACGCAGCTTACGTTTCAACTCCACGGTTTTCCACATGGTCACCATCCTCTTCTCCAGTGCACCAACAACACAGATTCTCGAAACAGTTGTGGCATACGCTCAAGACATCATGGATGCGCAGCAGCAGAGTCCGTTGCTCTCCCTTCCTCCACGATGCCATATACGCTGAGGTTATCCCGAATTCCGCCCATATATCCGTCTGGAATGGCAAGCTTGCCATTTCGAGATGTTTAGAGGCCGAAATAGCAGAAGATCGCCGTGCGGACTGGAAGCGGAAGCCAAAGGAAGGAGATGAATCTGAAGCTGTCTGGGGTCGCCGACTGAATTCCTCTTGGGGCCCGCACTGGCAGTGCGAAGAGATTGCGTTCAAGACGCCAGAAGGACACGACGAACCCGATCCCATGGCGGGTAACGGCGTAACAACAGCGGCGTTGCTTTGCACATGCAAGAGAATGTGAGTGGCTCAGTCGCTACCCTGTCGGTGAGATCGCTGTGGCTGACACGCTCGCCTCAAGACAGATGGACATAGGACGGTTTCTTGTTAGTGTTGGCGTTGTGTCTGTGGAAGTCATGGGCGTCGACACTCTGCAGCAACTTGCTGGGTTCAATTGTGATCTTGAGGAAGCGAAGCCTCCTCCCATGTACTCTGTCCTATTGACTGAGGTTCAGTCGCTCAGGTCACTGAACATAACCTTGCGGCTTCCGTTTCAACCCCTCCGAGCAATCGGCATCCTGGAGGCCATGGAACAACCCCCCAACACACGGGCAGCCGAATTGCACACTCGTGAATCGGAACGCGAGTGGGTGAGAGTTTGGATGCTAATTTGGCCGTCCCTTGCACTTCGTCTTCCCCAATTGCAGCATGTTCATATCTGGCTGGATCACGACGAGAGCAAATCCTGGACATTGCTCAAAGAGAGGGCAATTCTGTCATCGATAAATAGGTCAATATCACCGGAGAGATTAGAAAGCCTCCGAGCCGTAACTTTGAGCCTACCGAAGACACACCCACGCTACGAGCACCTCACGCGTCACTATTTACCAACTGGCCCGCCTCTTCCTCCACACGTTAAGATCCAGAGAAGACTTCGACAGATGCATCACTACGAGGGATCACGGGCAGGACTACCCACGTTCCAAGTGGTCTACAAGCCGGACTTTCCGGCGCTTTACGACATCATTGACTTTCAGATGGAGGCTGTCCCAGATGTCGAGCCAAGCTTGAATCTTGAGGTGGACCTCGAATCGTTGGAACGATCGGAATGGGAGAGGGGTCGAGATCCGGTTTGGGAGATAGATGCGATGCAAAACGGGTGGATGGGCCCTGACCCAGAGCGTTTCCCGCCGATGGTGCTCGGGGTCAGTCGACGGTTTGAACTTTATGGCACAATTTGGCATGATTTGGGTGAGCCAAGGCAGAATATCAACGCTCACATCTAAGGCAGCGGTGAAGCTTTGGAATGGAGCCAAGTGCGGGCGAGTAGGAGGATACCCATATGTTCTCTTCTCTTTCCAGAATATTCAAACCTTCCTTTCCCCAAGTTCGTATGCAGCTGGGAAAAGAATATCGTCTGAAACTGTGCACCCCCTATGGACTTCAGCTTGTTAATGCAGCAGTGGAAGCATTTGCAGTCCACAGCTCGTGCACAGCAGGTCGGTTGTCTCCGGGTTTGACGAGCCCTTTTGCGTATAATCGCAGTCGAACATGCCAAATACCTGAGAGACAAACACCATGCGACTCCCTTTTCAGCATCTTGGAGATGGATAGTCATGAACTCTTGAGCATTGGGAAGTCCGCGCGGAGTCTTGATATAGGCCCGCCAGCCAGTGAGTTCAGGGATGCGCCATGGGTCACCATAACAAGCGTATTCAAGTGGCTCGGGCGCTCGATCCATCGTCAGTCGAACTTATACGCTCCGCCAATCATCTGTTAACCCGTAGCAGCAAAACATCTTCAATCTCCAGTAAGATCCGGCTGCTCATTCTTCTGCCATGGTTCTGCTCAACTGATGGTAATCCGCTCGATGCCCACGATCGGAGCTATAATGGCTGACGCGAGCATCCGCCGAGCTAACGGATGCCGCGGCGGCCGCCCCTTGCTCGCCAGATGGAAGGAGGCCAAAACTTCAAAAGTACCGGAAGCTTTATGAAAGAGCGTATTGGTCATACGGAGTGCGCATTCCGGTTGTTGATCATCATACATAAGCAATCCTTCGTGAGATCTCTATCTGCGCGTTGCTTCAGGACTCGTCTTACTGTGCTGCTAAGCGGCACCTTTAGCTATGACTGCCGTCAGATCGACTCATCAGCGGTCGGATACGCTGACTTGGCAGCATTCTCCTTAGAGTACAAGCGATCACACCTCCTGGTTCGGAACTTCAGCAGCAAATCTTACAAGGGTATTCCAAAACATATAAGTCCTCGACAGCAACGGACGACACCATAGCGCCTTGACACAAATTCTCTTTTCCACCACTCGAGTGCCGTTATTGAGCATACTCCTTCTGTGACAACGCTATAGAGTTATCAGCCTCGACCCGCCGAGGACCTAGGAGCAAGCTATCTGACGTCGACGGCAACTTCAGCTCTCTGCGCTGCCGCAGGTTGACCGCACAACAGGACCAAGATAGCACTCATCGCACGACTCAGAAAACGAACGAGAAAGAAAGTCACATCCTGTACCATTTTACACACCGTCAGGATGTTCCGCGTCTTCAGTGGTTTGTTAGGAGAGCTAGTGGGTTACGCAACCTTCTTTACTGCTGCCATGTTCCTTTTCATCGGCATCCTGTCACGACTGAGAACCGCCGTCTCCTTGACTGAAGCGACCGCTTAACGAACAAGCAAGTGACCGGAGTCGGCTGCACGGCGGTGTCCTTATTCGACGACAAGCCGATAATTGCTTTCTCCAGGAATACGTAAGGGACGGAATATCATCGCTGGCCAGGCCAAACGCCACCACAAGCCCTTGTTCTCTTACTCCTTCCCCTTCCCTTTCCTCTCCGGCTTCTGCCCACTCCACACATAATACCGCCCATAAGCATGCACCCCAGGACTAGCCAACGCCTTCCTCACACTGGCCAAAAAGACTTCGATATCCTCCTCACTCATACCGAGTGTACGAAACGGCTTCCCGCCCGCCGCGCCCAGGAAGTCACTAGTCACGGTCTGCATATACAACCCGACCAACCTCAGCGTCTTGTCCAGCGGCCACGTGCCGACGGGCACCTTGAATACCTTCTTCTGGACGTTGACGAAGCCCGCCTCCTCCATCAGCTGACCCACGCGCGGCGCGATGCGGATCTCGGTGCCGAAGATGGTCATGGCGTCTTGGACCTTGTCCCAGAAGACCTTAAGGGGGTAGTTGTCCGCCATGGTGCCGTCGTCGCAGTCGACATTTGCGGAGAAGTCGGCTACTTCCAGCCAGCCGCCCGGTTTGATATTTCTAGAGCTTTGTCAGGGGCCAAGCAAGAAGAGAGGGAGGTCGGGAGGAAAGAGCAGAAGAGGAACGCACTCGATGGACCTCTTCAATAGCTTGGGGAAATCTTTGACGAGCGGTGCTAGGTTCCGGGCATATACGAGGTCGAAGTCGCTCCCAGCCACCCAGTCGTCCTCGACATCGTCTACGACGAACTTCAGATTCGGAGGGATCCTGTTGTCGTCTGTTAGTGACACTTCCACCCTACCAGTTACACTTTTCTTACCAGTTC
Organism: Coniochaeta sp. 2T2.1; assembly: GCA_009194965.1. NCBI lineage: Eukaryota > Fungi > Ascomycota > Sordariomycetes > Coniochaetales > Coniochaetaceae > Coniochaeta > Coniochaeta sp. 2T2.1. Next base: position 170,742 of record VSMA01000055.1, read on the forward strand.
GGCTGTATGGGAGACAGGTCAACGCCCGTCACCTGCGCACTCGGATACTTGTCCGCGACTGTTCGCCAAACTCATTAGCCGAATGCACCCATGCGAGCCTGCCGACGACGATATCACTGACAATCAATCGCCCAAATGCCTGTTCCAGTACCCAGGTCTATGACCTTCTGAGGATTATACCCTATCGGGGCAAACACTAGCTTGCCATCCGTCAACTCGAGACACATGGCATGCTTCATGTCCTCTCGATTCTGCTCGATGTCATCGTTCGGGATGGGATATTTGCCATCTCTGTAGCAATGGTATCTGCTCATGTATGTCAGAAATCACGTTCCAAACGATGCGACAACACACACGAAAACACACCTCCGTCCATTCTCGTACGAATGCTTATATATCGACGAAGTAATCGATGTATTCGCAGACTCAGCATCAAATTCCAGCGGTTCAAGATCGCTCGCCTCGTCGCCATGACTCCCGACTTCAATCGGCGCCTCTCCGCTCCTCTCGGTTGTCGGTTCCGGACCAGCCGCCATTTTCTTTTTGGTCTCGTCTAGTAACGGTCAATCCTTCGCTCGTTGAACAAACGTTCTTGTGCGACACTGCTAAGACAGCGGCAAACCAGGAGGGGTGAGGGAAGGGCATGGGTTTCACGACTTCAAGCTAAGCCAACGGGCCGGACCGCCCTGAAATAGAACGGCCAGCGCTACGAGACGGCACATGCAAGCCACGGAGTCCACTCCAACAGCCATGATCTCCGTCGGAAGATGGGGCACTTCGTTGGTGGGATTTCCGGTTGTCGCTGGATTTGGGGGGCTGATGCACGCTGGCTGATGCACGCTGATGCAAGTGTCCTCGGGCGGGGGGCCCGATTGGACACTCGGGCATAATGACTGCATCCGGGAAGCTCTCCACGTTGTTCTATTGGTCCGCGGCCGACTCCGACTTCATGATTGATTTGTCCATTGTGACATGTCGCGACGAGATGCGAGTGCCAACTCGTATGCCAGGAATTGTTGGGCAGTCGCGAAGAACGAACGACCTCAACTGGAGATTTCAAGATGGGCTTTCTACACTTCGAACTCCGAGGAAGAAATTAGTCGACAAGTCTTTACGAAGCAGCATACTGACGGCGTTCAGTTGATGATGAGGAGGCAGCGAATTCCGCGACATGCACAATTGCAAACGAATGCGACACTCTGCTGCATGAGTTGCCGTTGGCCGAATCAGCAACGTTCGCCGCCAGAAATGAACTGATAGATCACATTGGAGCTTTTGTGGTTTGTCATTTATTATTGATTTTGGATATCTAGCATCTACCACCTCGGTTTCTACTCGATGCTGATGCACAGCTTTCCGAAATGCTTCTGCTCCCACTACACCACAACGGATCAGCAAATGCACAACCAGCCACGACCACTTGCAGACAACTTACCATGTACTGATACGCCTCCTTCGCCTCCGCAAAGGGGAACACCTTCTTGTCTACCACGGGATGGATATTATTCGCCTCAATCGCCCGAACCATATCCTCCATCTGCTCCCGCGAGCCGACAAATACGCCGCGCAGGGTGCAGATGTTGTTCAGCGCCTCGAGGATGCTCTCCTTCGGCTTCGCGCCGCCGAGGAAGCCGATGAGCGTGATGATGCCGCCGAACTTGACGGCCTTGAGGGACTGGCCCATCGTGTGCTCGCCGCCGACCTCGATGATGTGGTCGGCTCCCGCGCCGTTGGTGGTCAGTTTGCGCGCCGTGGTGCCCCAGTTGGGGTCCTCGCGATAGTTGATGACGTGGTCGGCGCCGAGCTTCTTGAGGGTCTCGGCCTTGGCGGCGGAGGAGGTGGTGGCGATTACCTTTGCGCCGGCTGCTTTGGCGAACTAAGACTGATATTAGACGTGGGGATGGTTACGGAGTCGGGGTGGGGGAGGGATGTACCTGAAGGGCAAAGAGGGAGACACCACCGGTGCCCTGGACGATAACCCACTCGCCGGGCTTAAGCTGTTTCAGTCCGTACAGGGCGTTCCAGCTGGTGAGGGCAGCGCAGCTGAGTGTGCTGGCTTCGGTGTGGTTGAGGTTGGCGGGGGCGCGGACGAGACCGGTCTCGGGGAAGGCGCCGTAGGGGCGGAGAGTACCCTCCAGCATGCCGCCGAGGGCGGTGCCGACTGTGGCGGGGGTGAGCTCACCGTACTGGTGGCCCTGGTTGAAGAGGGTGACGACCTTGTCGCCCTTCTTGAAGAGTGTGACGCGCGAGCCGACCTCGACGACCTCGCCGGCGCCGTCGGAGGAGGCGACCTTGGGGAGGTCTATGGGGAAGGGGTACATGCCCTATTGCGCCCAATGCCTTGTCAGAACTTATTGCAGAGCTCTTGCATGGGGTTCCATGGGCGAGACGCTTACCTTGGCAATGGCAAGATCGCGGTAGTTGAGGGAGGCCGCGTGCAGCTTGACCAGGACGTCGTGCTCGCCGAGCTTGGGGACCTGGGCCTCCTGGGACTGGAGGCCGTCGAAGCCCTTCTCACCGCTGGTGATGACCCATTGCTTCTGTTTCTGAGGGATGGACATATTGGCGTATTTGGAACTGTGATGTATGGAATTGGAATAGGAGGTCAATTGGGTATCAAGAGAAGGAAATCGTTACTTCGTGAAAATTTGTAAGTTTGTTTATTGAAGTATCATAAGGATGGTGTGAGAAACATGACTGACGTCCCCATCCTTAAGTACCTATATCCGATCGCCACGACCATGTCATTTCAGAAGCTCGTATGGGTACAGAAGCTTTTTCCTCTCTACTCTATCGTCATCGACCGTTCGACTTTCGAGTCAGGTACCGAGCTGCAAGCTTGGAGCTCCACAACTCCTCCACTTTCGGCAACCTTAGATCCTTTCCGACTATCCGATCGTGGTGGCTTTGTCACCATTATGCAAAAGAGAGGCGCTGCAGACGCTGCCAAGGACACCAAGCCCCACGAATTTTGACCAAGACATGGAGAAAACATCACTTCCAGGTTGTTAATGGGTCTAATTGGGAGAATGTATTCGCCGCTGTTCAAACTGCTTATCATCGCTATCTGTATGTGGAGTCAATCTACATGGGTTGTTGCATGCTGAAGAAGAGAAAGAGAACTTCATCGGCATCAACGAATGTTAATAGGATGCGACAATCCTGGCATAACCCTACAACCGTTTGGGAAGGGACTTACCTCTTCCGTTTCTGGTCTTACTCACCACGCCTTTGTTCATTTCAGAACCGTCCAGCGGTTTGGAAACAACTTACCTCTCTTCCGTTCCGGGCTGTCGAGCCGGCTGTCGTCCTTGTTAAGTCTAAGGGCCCTCCTCAGAATCAGAGCCCTCACCAAGAAACTCACCATAACCTACCGTCATGGTGTCCCTCACGCAGCCGTCGTCGCGAGAGGCACCCTCAAATAGCAAGCCGGAACCTCGCAAACAATCATATAAAACACCTCCAGTCCCTCCAAGGAGGCGAGCGTGGTCTCCCAAGCGAACTCATACAGAACCGGGCGTCTATCCTCGGGGAACGGATAGCCCAGCCACGCCTGCTCCATCTTGGCGAAGAGCTCATCCACCTCGACGGCAGCCTGATCGATGATGGTGACATAGTGGGAGATGCCCTCGTCCATGCGGCGGATCACGTTGAGTTTGTCGTTGATCTCGTCCAGCTTGGTCTGGGTATCGAAGACGGCCTTCCACACCCCCATCTCCTTGTCGGCCTGCAGCAGGTAGTCCACATCGAGGCGCGTCAACAGGTCGTGGACGACGGCGCGCATCTTCTGGAAGTGGTGGCGTAATCTATTCATTACGGTCCAGGACATGGTGTCCAGAGCTTGCTCGATGTCCTCTGCGAGGGTGGTTGTCCGATTGGAAGACATCTTGTCTTTCGATGGGGTGGGTGGTGGTTGAGTTCGCGGAAGTTTCTAGAGGTTAGTGTAGTGATGCTGCGGTATGCTGATGTCGTGTTGTTGTGTTCTTATGTTGTGGTATTGTGGTGAGGTGCTGAGTGGTGCGAAGAACCGGAAATGAAGTTGTGAGGACGGCAAGATGCCTCTTATATCTTTGGCAGACACGATGTTGCGGTACTGGAGACAGGGACGAACAATTGGGTCAGAGCTGGGACAAAGCCCGGGTAACCAGCGCTTTGAAGGCGTCAAAGGGACAGCATCAACAATGTCCATGTGCCGAAGAGCATATAGAGAGGCACAATGGGTATGTTGACGACAAAGCGCCTAAAGAACCGACAATTGTCAGGAGCAGCTTCAACATTTGCCATCGTACCGATGGCTGACACACTCGGAGCATCGAAGCCATCAAAGAGCCGCCCAATAATGCCCCTGTGCAAAAAATGACAACAACACCAAGCCCATATCTGATGTTGACGACAGTGTGGTGTTGAATCCTGTTAGCCAGTCCCAGAAAGGAAAAGGGCAAAAAAGAAACCAATTGCTAGGAAATATCCTTGCATTATGTCTGGTGTTGGCTCCGCCGTGAATCGAACACGGGTTGCATCGGGGAGGAGAAGAATGAGAACCACAACGATGAGTCTTGACCACTGGACCACGGAACCGTGCTGTTTGTTGGATGAGAGGCAAGGCATTTTCGAAGCTCAGGAAGAGACAGATTGTGCGTCCGTCCGATGTATGTGGGATAGGGCTTGAGGGAGTGGGTTGATGCAGGAGAATGACTCGTGGCTTGGGTCTGCACGTCCGACATACTCCATGTGGAGGAAAACATGGGACAAGCAAAAGCACAAGGGCCAAGGATGGAACGTGGAGTTGCTTGGTACAAATGCATCAAGTTGCAGCTAGCCAGGCTGCAGACTATCTGACATATGGAGGAGGACGGCTTCAAACAAACTGCTGACGACACTTTCCCTTGCCCCCTTTCCCCAATTCATCAAGCAGGACATCCCGGCCCATCAGTAGGACAAGGCAGATACACCACCCCGGTACTCGTCTCGCACCCACTCCGACACTCGCACACCTCCTTCGTCTCCGTCTTCACCTCCTGCCCAACACAGCTACAAGGCCAAGTCACGCTCTCGAGCTGCAAGCACGGCAGCTCGGCGCAAAACGACGCACCCGGCGGCGGCGGCGGCGTGCAGTCCGCCGGCCGGACGCTGGTGGTGATGGTCGGACACGACGGCACCGGCGGCGGCGTGGTGGTAGGACAGGGCTGCTCCGTCGTGAAGGCGTAGCTTGTGCCCGCGCACTCGGGGGCCCAGCAGGTGTCGCTGCAGGGGTGGGAGATCGTGGTTGTCGGGATTGCGGTGGAAGGGGGGCAGTTGCAGGGGATTGTGACGGTTGAGAGGCTGAGACAGGCGTTGACGGGACAGGTTGGGCAGAGGGAGTGGGTTGTTATTGTTGGGCAAGGGGGGTTGGCCTGGGCGAGGCTGGAATTTGGGGGTTAGCTTGGTGCTGAGAGGATGGCAAGGGAGGGAGACGTACCTGATGAGGATGGGGAGGAGGAGTTGGAACTTCATGTTGGGCGATGTCAGGTTCGTGCGTTGTTTGGCAGTTGGGCAAATAGTGGTGGATAGGGGTTACAAGAGACAGCAGGTCGGGACTCGGGTTCGATACCGTTCTTATATTTCTACTTCGAGCCTCTGTCAACTCTCGGCAGCATCATCCAGGTAATAGGATCTGCGTGCCAACCCTTCCGTGCGGGGAGCCGTTGAGTATCACACGCACACAGCAAGAGCTGAGATGGAAGGGCTGATCAGCTTGGCGACAGGCGAACACGAGGTTTTGAGTGAATGGCGTGTGTAACAGTAGCACAAAGAGTCTTGACAGCAAGTTTTTGTTATAGGTCTCGTCCAGTTATCGGCTGTCATTGGCAGTAGGTCCAATAACATGTCGAAGTGAGATGCTTGTTGTACCGGCCGAGTTGCTCCGTCTTACCTTCGCTGGAATCCGGGGAACCCTGTTGCAAATCGCTTGTGTCCTCGTATTCAGTTGCAGGCCGAATGCGGTAGTCTCGAACTCTGTGATTATCCGTTTGAGGTATCTGAAGAAGATACTCAATGAAATGGTGGCAGATGCAATGGAAGCAGTAGACCGATGCACAGGAACACTGCAGAGAAACAACTCTTGATTGTAACGCATCTAACCGTCGCATGCCAAAACGCCGCCATCTATCAACCAGCCGAGTCATAGCACCTTTATTTCTCAAGGTACGCCTTCCAGCCAATCTCGCTGAGGCGCGCAGCCTTGGCTTCGACCTCCACACACATGGCGTCGATAAAGGCCGCCATCGCCTGCCTATACTTGTCGTCACTGGTACCGAGAATACGCACTGCAAGCAGCGCAGCATTGGTGGAGTTGTTGATACCGACCGTAGCAACAGGGCAGCCGCGGGGCATCTGGACAATGCTGTGCAAACTGTCGACGCCGTCGAGATGGGTAGCCTTGACCGGCACTCCAATGACGGGGACGGTAGTCTCAGAGGCGAGCATACCAGGCAGCGCGGCGGCACCGCCAGCTGCAGCGATGAGGACGCGGATACCGCGCCCCGCTGCAGACTTGGCGAGCTCGCTCATGAGGTGTGGTGTGCGGTGGGCGGATGTAATAGTGAAGTCGTATGGAACGCGGAACTTCTCGAGGACCTCGAAGGCGCCCTTGAGGACGCCAAGATCTGAGTCTGAGCCCATTGTTACGACCACCAAGGGGTTCTTGGTGTCGCGGGAGGAGCTCGATAATGCGGTTGATGGTTGAGAGGTGGAAGGCGCGTCTGGTCGTAGTTGAGACGAGGAAGCATTGATGCGGTCTGTGCGGAGCTGGTTTACTTCCTTGACCAGAGGTGCGGCCAGTTGTTCCAGGTTCGTATCCGGGGAGTAAGACGTGACTGTGATGTGTCCGATCTTACGCCCAGGCTTGGACGACTTTCCGTACAGATGCAAGAAAACGTCCATGTCGTCGCTGTAGAGGGACTCGATCAACTCGACCAATTTGTCGTGCGACTCCTCCTGAGCGCCTCCAAGGATGTTGAGCATGATTGCACCCGACACCCGGGGTTGCAGCTTAATGGAAGGCGGCACAATGTCGAGGATGGCGTAGAGTTGCGCCTTGTACTGTGACATGTACGGCACAGCCTCGATGGTGTAATGGCCAGAGTTGTGACTGCATGTGTTAGGGCCCGAGTGAGAAAGAGCGGGAGCACAATCAGAAGTACTTACGGCCTTGGCGCAACCTCGTTCACCACCACACTGTCGTCCTCCAGAACGAACATCTCGACGGCAAACACACCTCTGCCTTTCAGTCCCCGGATGACGTCCGAAGCAACCTTCCTTGCCTTCTCGCTAACGTCCGCGGATGTTTTCCTTGGCGGGTAGAAAACCTTGGTGCAGATGCTGTCCTCATGGATAGTCTCAACAGCCGGGTACGCATGCACGTCCCTTAGCTTACCCTCACCGTCCTCGGTCCGCAGAACCATAACCGCCAGCTCTTGCTTGAACGGCTGGAACTTCTCGGCATACAGAGACAGCTTGCCCATCTCAGCAATTGCCTTCTCAAAGTCCGCCTCCCCGTCGACCTTGAAGTTGCCCCGCCCATCGTAGGACCCTTTCCTCGCCTTGAGCATAAACGGGAAGCCCAGAGTCTGCCCAGCCTTCTGCAGCGACTCCCTGAGAGCTTTCCCAGACTCAATGGCTAGTTGCTTCGCAATGGGAAGTCCCTGTTTTCCGAAGAACTCCTTCTGGAGGTACTTGTCCTGGATAAGGCGAATCGTATCCCACGACGGATGCACCTGGACTTTCTTCCATTGACCATTGGCCTCAACTCCCTTGGTGGCAATCTCCTCCAGAACCTCGGTGTTGACGTGCTCGATCTCGACAGTGAGGACGTCGACTCTCCGGGCGAGCTCGCGGACCTTTTCTGGGTCCTTGAAGGAGCCAGTGACATGCTTGGAGTTGAGGTTGATCTGGCGTGCAGGGCAGTTGGCATCGTCCAGCACGACAACCTCGATACCCAAAGGCCCGGCCGCTTCGATGAGCATGCGGCCCAGCTGGCCACCGCCCAGGACACCGATGACAGGTTTCTTTGCCATTGTTGGAGTGTGGACTATATCTCGGATTCGTGACTGTAAATGACTCGACTGGGATGTTGATTTTGGTGTTGGTCACCGAGCTCTTTGAGAAATTTTGCATGCAAGCACGTGATATTGCGCTGGGTGGCTCCACATCAGCAATTTAGCGTCCCCGCTTCTCCAAGCGGACGGGATGTTCTCCAAGTACGCAAACATGGTTCCTTTCTTCTGCATCCTGTGCTTCACGGCATCAGCCTCATGGAGGGTTTGTCACTCGACCACTAGCAAGGATGGCATCCAGACGCCCAGCATACTCCTCTCCTTGCAGTTTCACCACAATCTCCTCAGCTTCACGAGAATCAATGCGCGCCACATGCTTGAGCTCCTTCTGCAACGCGTCGCAGAGCTGGAGAAGCGATCTGAGGTCCTCGACTAGATGTAAGTGTCAGCCACGTCGACACGCTCGAGTTCCTTGCAACCTACATAAGCATTCGAATGCTGCCTGGACCGCAGTGTGCACCTCCTGGTGGTGGTCGATCCTCGTCAGGAAGTACTCGATGACATCCAGAAGGCTCTGTTCGTCGCTGTCGCTTGACACAGCCCCTCGGGTCGAACTCGATGGGTTCTGACTGCGGGATACCGAGGCATGTACCGAAGGATCTTCGGCTTACGCTTCCTGACCGCATCATGTGCGGTCGTCATGAGGTCCTTTATTGCCTCCAAAGTCTCAAGGACTCCGGAGACCGAGCCATCGGAGAACTGCGAACCTAGCGAGGTGTTCGAGTTGGCAGAGCTGGCTTTTGATGACTTGCGCCGAAGCTTTCGGCCTGACGTCTGTTTCGTGGGCTTCGTGGGCTTCTTGGGCTTCTCTGTCCATTCTGTCTGCAGCCATAACACGTCGGTCGTTCGAGGCGGGAGACGTTGCAATGCGGACCTCGCTCGAGATGTCTCTCCAGGTGGTGGACTGCCTGTGTGGGGGGCTGCATTCCCTTCGAGCTTCGTCGATCCGAGTCTGGAGCCATGCCGGATGACGAAAAGCGGTACCCGTGGGTTGCGAGTGCGCGTCCGCGAAGGTCTGTCTGGTCCTATACCGTGCGCACACCGAGCGCCATCCGGGATCGGTGGTAGTTGTTCACCAGTTCTGACCAGAAACGTTAAGTGCTCATATGCATCCTGGAGACGTTGAAGCATGCGCGCCTCTCGGGATTCTTTGTGATCAAGTCTTCCCGATTTTGAGTCATCGATGACCTTCGCAGGTGGTTTGCGGAGGTCAACGTAAGCCATGTCGATCTCCCTTTGTGAAGGAGTGTCTCCCAACCCGAGGATCACCCTGCAATCCCAGTCCCAAGGATATACCGCATCTTCTAACATTGTCGGAGAACTGGGATATGGCAGATGCCCAGGTGTTGCGCCTGGTGCGATAGAGCGCGCCACATATATGAGGCATGTCCTCAAATGCTCCAGCCGATGGAACTGACGAAGCAGTTGTGTGGCAATAGCAAGACCATGGCGAAGTCGTGACACTGCAGCACTGCCTTCGGGGTTTGTGTGCTGCTACTGGACGCCACTTTGCTCTAGGCTACCTCTTTGAGGTTTCACCGGGGGGACCTAGCTGAAGATGTTTGGACTGCTATCTGCTCCTGCTGCTGTACAACCAAGGGGGGCTGCGTTTGGTGGCGCTTCAGGCCAACCACAGAGAACTGTTCCAAGGCCGCGTTCATCTCACCGAGAGCCTCGCCTAGTCAGTTCAGTCAGAAACCTGCATTGGACGCAACACGCCATTTCTGCTGGAATTGGGGTTGTCCAGAAACCTGAAAAGATGCATCGCTCCGTCTCCCTGACTCTGCGAAACCAAGAACAGTCGTCATGGCAACAAAGGCTCCAGACTACAACGAGAGTCTCGTCCAGTATGTCAATCGCTCGCTTGAGGATGAGGAGGAGTTCCATTTCCTGCGCTTCGAGTCTCTACATCGCCTGAACATCGTCGATCTTCAAGTCAACCTAGCACGGATGAAAAGTCGCATAAAACGGAGCGGAACCGCAGGTCCAAATGAGCTGGACATGCTGGACAGAACTTTGAGAAGTTACGGTGAGTTTGACATGCCTGCATCGTCTGAGTATCCCTATCGTGGCCGGGCCCTCACATGTGTCAACACCAGCTTCGGCCATCCGAGATTACGAATACCTGAAGCAACATAAGCCGCTCAGCAAGGACGATACGCGAGATCGCAAACTGCGACTTCAACTCTTCTTCCAGTCGCCGGACGACTTCGGCGACCCGTACCAATCGCACTATTCCTGGTTTCGGAATCCCAACCAGCAGATCGACCCGGTCAGACAAGCCCTTATGCGGAACCTACCAAGCCGACTCGCCTACTCAAACGGCGAAAGGCAAGAACGCAAGAGAGAATATATGGACGGCAAGCCGCCTACGAGGGTCTCCGTCTTCGTCGACCGTCTGGTTCGGCTGATAATTGCCCTTGCCGGCGGTCTGTTTCTCATCGTGCCTGTGCACATCATGAGCTTCAGCCCGTCGCTAATCAAGAGCCTCATCACGGTTTCTGTTTCTGTCGCCGTTTTCACATTGGTTGTTTCCTTCCTCGTTCGGGTGACCAATATCGAGACTTTGGTGTCCAGTGCCACTTATGCTGCGGTACTTGTTGTCTTTGTGGGGACCACAGCTGGTGGGAAAGGCGACGCTGCGACGCGCAGCACATAGGAGCACAACGCATTTCTTTTATCAAGTGTCTACGCCCGCTGCTATCCCCATTTCTCTATCCGAACCGCGAGAGCATCCTTCGCATAGACGCGTCGAAAGGAGAGTCGAAAGCTTCTCGGCAGTTGTCTGCGCCAAGCAATCGAGCTGGTGTAACACAAGTGCCGAGGGGCAAGCGCGCCGTGCTAGGCGATGGAGGCGTTTACCCCTCATGATGTCGAACGATATATAACGCCTTGGAGATCGGGACGATCCGTCCCCCACCGGGAGGTCCTCCTTATCAACTGCTCCCAGTACCCCGACCAGTTCTAAAGCCATACCTAAGCACAGCACATACCAACCTCAAACCGCTCGAACAACTAACCACACAATGGGCGACGCCGCCTCTACCACAGCGCATCCGGCGCACCAAAGCGCCCTATCACTCCAAGAGGTACGCTCCCATTGGGCCCCTACATACCAGCTAACTAACAACCCCCCAGCAAGGACCAAGCTACACCTTCACCCCCTCCACAGTCCCCATTCCCACCCTCTCCCCAACCTCAATCCTCGTCAAGCTCCTCGTAACTGGCATCTGCGGCACAGACACCGGTCTCGCCGCCGGCCTCCTCGGTCCCACTCACCCATCCGGCATTCTCGGCCACGAGGGTGTAGGCCGGATCTCCGCCCTCGGCTCGTCAGTCTCCCCCACCATCAAGATCGGACAGCTAGTAGGCGTAGGCTGGCTCCGCGACGCGTGCGGCGCGTGCCGCAACTGCGTCTCGGGCGAAGGGGAGACGCGGTGCGTGCACCGGACTTTCAGCGGGGTTCACGTCCCCGGTACCTTCTGCGAGTACGCCGTCGTGCCGGAGCGGTACCTGACGTTGCTCCCCGAGGACTTGGAGCCCGAGGTCATGGCGCCCATCATGTGCGCTGGTGTTACTGCTTACAAGGCCGTCAAGTCCGCCGAGGCGACGCCGGGGAGTTGGATGCTGATTAGCGGCGCTGCAGGAGGGGTGGGGGCGCTGGCGGTGCAGTATGCCCGGGCGATGGGGTATCGGGTTATCGCTGTCGATGCTGGGGAGGGGAGGAAGGGGAATTGCGTCGAGGCCGGGGCTGAGGCGTATGTCGATTTTATGGGGGAGGATGTCAAGAGCAGGGTGGAGGAACTGACGAGGGGGGAGTTGTGTGCGGCGGCTTTGGTTTGCATCGGGGTGCCGGCTGCGTATGAGGCTGCGCTGGATTGCCTGGGGTACTTTGGTACGCTGGTGTGTGTGGGCATCCCGCCGCCGCAGGGGAAGTTTGCTGTGCACCCGTTGAGGTTGATTGATAGCGGGATTCGGATTGTGGGATCGCTGGTGGGAGGGAGGGGAGATATCGCTGAGGCTATGGAGTTTGTGATGCGCGGAGTGGTGAAGCCGAAGGTTATCAGGATCGGAAGGGACGAGGTTAATGAGTACGCGAGACGGCTGCCGGAGTTGGGGGGGAAGTTGGTTGTTACGCTGTAGGTCCGTGGGCACTGCTGGCGAGGAAATTTGGTGGTATTATTATGTATTAGCATTATCATTACTGGCAGGTCGTTGCCATTTTTCCAAAGACGCATCCCGAAGCAGTGGAGGCGATTCCAACTTCGATGGCCGCGTCGACAACATATCTCCGGTCCTGATCTACGCAATCTCACCAAACCCACCCCTCCTCGCAAACGCGGTCAACCACCCCTCCAAATCCTCCTTTACCCCCTCAACCAACTCCTCCTCCACAATCCCCTCCTGCCAGCTCAACGCAATCGTCAATTCCCCCGCCTTCACGCCAGCAACACTAACAGCCAACGCCGGGCCCGCAACAGCCCCGGACTGCGAGAACACCAGCCTATCCACTGCCCATCCGTCCTTCTCCTCTCCCTCAGTCCTCCGACCGAAATCCGCCGCCCCGACATTACTCACCTCCCAAGTCGTCCCCCTCTCCTTCCCCAGCTTCTGGCGGAACCGGGCGTTGTAGTCTTTTACCCAGGGCATGAGGGCTGTTATATCGTCTTTCGGTAGGGTTGACACTTTTTGTTTCAACTCGGCAGACACGGAGGCGGTGAGGGAGAAGATTAGGTTGTCGGAAAGAGACGTCAAGGCGCGAAGTGCGGAGATGGAAGAGGGAAGAAAGCGGTGGTCTTGTCCCGCGAGGATGACGCCCATGCTGGTGTCCGGGTCGAACCCCATCTTGCCGCCTGCGGGAAGGAGGCGACGGAGGGAGATGGGCGTGTTGGACGTTAGGCTGCGGTTGTTGGCGATTGCCTTGTCCGGCAGACGGCGGGACAGGGAGTGCAGGATCAGGACGTGCAGGAGCGGGGTGAGGGTTGCGGACTTGGCGCGGCAGTTGGCGAGGATATCTGCTGCCAGGGGAGAGGGGAAGGAGATGAGGCGGATCCGGCTGGTGTTATGGGGGTGGAGACTGATGGGCTTGCCTGCCCATGCTGGTGCTGGGGGGGCGGGCTTGAGGAAGGACGGGGCGAGTTCGGTCCAGAGGGTTTTGAGGAAGAAGGGCCAGGAGAGTTTGAATTCTATGAGGGCTTCTTGTGGGGGAGGGAGGGGAGAGTGCGTGATGATTGTCAGGGTGTGGGACAAGGGGTCAAAAGAGGGGATTGGGGAGGGGTTGTTGAGTGCATGGTGGAGGGTGCGGTGCAGGATGAGACAACTGTTCCCGTCGGCGTAGGCGTGGTGGACGGCGAAGACGATGTCGATGCTCTGATATTCTGCAGTGGTGTCCGTGGTTGTCTTTGGGCCCAAGATGATGAACTCGTATCCTGGTCGACGGTGCAGGTCCGGCCACAGGGTAGAGTGACGGGCCTCAAGCACGCGCTGGAGGGCTGCGTCACGATTGGACGGAGTACTGGCGTCGAGGCGCTCCCATCTTATGAGCTGAGACAAGTCGAGGTATGGGAGATATACCCAGGTTGGCGATGCGGTGTCCTCGTCTATGATGCCGGCTTGAAGGACAGGGTGGTACAGGATGGCCTGAGCGACGGCATGCTCGATCACAGAGACGATGTCGCTGTTGTCAAGTATTAACGGTACGTTGTATCTGGTCGTCTGGCATACACAGCGGTAGAAGCCTAGATTGTGACGGCTGGTCGAGTATGACTCTCTACATATGACGTTAGCTTGGGAGTTAGAGGGGGAAAAGGCTCAAGTCTCTCACAGCACACCGACCGGTCTTGCGATTTTGGGGTCCATTGAGCCCATGACTCTGGCACATAGGAAGCCGCGTCAACGATTGAGTGTATGGGACTGCTATTAGAACTGCCGATATGGTTCCCTCCTCCGTCTCGGGGGCATGTGGTGACGAAGAGGTAGCGAGCGACTTCTCAATACCAAGGCATCCATTGCTGCGCCGTTGGCAGTGGTCCCACATGTCGGACAAAATAGCACCCCGACGGCACAGATGGCCCCAACCGACCATCGCGCCCCTTTATTTACATCTGGGGGATACTTTCGCTCCTTTGTCTCCTGCTGCAAACGCCGTCCCTTGAGCGACTCTCCAACTCTGACCATCCATTCAACCCTCATAATCCTTTCTGCTCAACCATTTTATATCAGTCGTTTAATACCGAGGCCTCCCAGAACCCAGGCCGCGTTTGGGTCGAACCTTGCGTTTTCGTAAGTCGGAAGTCGGAAATCGATGGATCGATGGGGCCGGGATTGAGATTGAAGATGGGGTCCGCGGAAAGCCGGAATTTAGTGTCCTGCCTAACTTCCATCCCACTTCGGGTAGTACAAAGGCGGGTCACTTGTCAGGTCTTGGTCTCTGATTGGCCAAGGTGCGGCATGCCCCTGGCTCAGAGCAGCTCTTGCCCTGAGAATTGCCGATTGTCAATGAACAACTTCAACATTCTCAACAACAACTCTCTTTGTGGATCACATGACTCCCAGACAACTTCTCGCGTTCTCCTGCGGGGCACGGCATCTCTTGCCCGTACCGTATCGTCTCCTCACCGCGTAAAGCAGCAAGTACGCCGTGTCGACGAGGACCTGCACTGCTCCAACCACGTCCCGGATTAACTGTCCGTAAGCTACGGCAGGATAAAAGTTCATGCCGGCGGGAGGCTCGACGGCGCATTCGATTTATCTGATGAGCTCGTCTCTATCAAATCGCGAGCAGAAAGCGAGATCATGGCAAACGGCTCCATGGAACGCTTTGCTCAGTGCCCTATACACACTGGCCGCCCATCGAGGGGCCAAGACTTCTCCCTCGTTCCCTCGCACCGAGTCCGAAGCCAGAAAAGAAGGTGACAAGGATGTTGGACGCCGATCCCAGCAGGCCCAACGGGACGATCCGACCATGTCAGATCTCGCTTACACTCCGTCGGTAAGGTCGGCGTTTGAGTAACCCCCATTGGGACTCGATGCGTGGGGGGCAAAGTTGCTCCAGCGTCTTCACAATGGATGGCGGGCGAGGCCATCACGGTCGTCGCTTTCTCGAGAAACAAACAATCCGCGAGTGGCCGGCTGCTGGGCTTTCCCTAGATCCCTGAGACAAGAGACCTTGGACTACACTAATGGACCGAGGAGCAGGTGTGTCTCGACCGCTATCTGCACCAACGAGGCTGACCCAAGCTCTGATTAGCGTGTAGCATCGCGTCCAGGTGAAGGTGGTTTCCAGAAGGCCTTGCACAAACCCCGGAAGTAAACCGGAGCCTCTCGAAGTCGTCGCAGCGAGGGAGCTGGCCTTTTCACAAAACATGATGCCGGGCAGGCTAACAGTTGGCCGAATTGGCAAAAAGAACGACTCTGATTGAATCCTTTTCGGACCCGGACCTCATGAGTGGAGTGATGATACAGCTTTCACAGTTTCGGCTATCCCGTACAACGGCCGTCGACCCAGGGACCACTTCAACCGCTCAACTACAGTGAGTTGTTTTTTTGGCTTGATTGACCGGGAGTCGAACCCAGAACCTCAAGGGGTGGTGTAGTTGCAGCAGCTCTTCGCTATCCCGTGACCCGTCCGAATACCGGGGACCGCTTGAACCAACTGAGCCACACCACCTATTACGACAATGAGGGCCCTAAAACTGATGTAAGTACTGCTCGTACCTTGGGCAAAGCCATTCACCGGCTTTGAGCGGGACGAAGGGGGATGGGATTGGAACTTTGACCTCCTTTTTTTTTCACGAATTCACCTCGCCAGGTTGCAGGTCGTTCCGGCGGTGGGAAACCAGCAATGAGTCATATGACTCTGAAGCATGGAGAGTCCTCCGAGCTGTTGGTATTCATGGAGAAACCGATGCCATGGTCCCACGGTGTGCAGATGATGCTCAGACTCGCAGGCTGAGCTTCACAAGCCAGAGGTTTTGGGTAATGCCACCGCGATCGAGTATACCGATCTGTCTAGAGGGCCGCTCCGGAGTTGTCGTCTTCCGCGTCCGGCACAGTCAACTATTACCCTACGGCGTCAGACCACATTTCCGCACCGGCTTTAACGGCGTGGGCGGAGTCCTGCTAGATCAGCCCGCGCCATCTTGCCCGACCGCTAGTGCGGTCTTCCACCAGAGAAGGCGAAGCTGCCAGAGCAATGCGACCAGTGGAATGTCTCAAGTAAGTCTGGGGATTGAGCTGTCAGTCGCCTGGTCTGGCGTTCCTGGGAGCATCAGCAAGCAAGTACTGAATACGTTCAGTAGGCTGGTGGAAAATGCCAGAAGTGTTTACCTCGGAGTCCATGTCATAGAGTCGATGCGCAGCTCGACTCGCCCGCTGGGAAGATGCTCTGTATACAGGGCCAGAGATCAGCTCACACTCGCTTGGTGACGACCAAGGGTTGGCAAAGTGAGCGCCGCTGTCTCGGTGTGCAGGCTTAGTTCAGCTGAGTTGCGCACTGGTTGATGAGCAAGACCAACGGACTGTCGGACATGCATCGGTTTTACCATGCGGACGACAGTGCAGATATATTCTAATCACATGTTACAGCTAATCCCGAAACCTTCTACAACAGTATAATCTTCGTGGCAGTACATGCAGAACCTATTAACTGATTAGATGACTTCCAGAGAACGCGGAGAAGCCGGTCGCTTAGCCGTGTCGCTTAATAACGCGGACAGCAATGACGTGCACACCACAATTTCGGCCGAGCCAGCTCGGAGTGTTCGACCACCACCGCCGGCGATTAATAACCGATCAGCACAGATGGGTTTCCCAAAGATTGCCGGGCCTTGCACGGGCGGGAAGGTCAAAAATTAGAGTCTTGCTGAGACGGGCCTTACCTTACCGATCGTGGTGTGGTCCGATCTCATGTCGACATTTTGTTCACTAAACATGCCCAGGCCGAAGCCTCGAAGGCTGAACCGCTTTGTAAGTCACGCTCGTTTGGTTGGTAGAGATCACCTATTGGAGGTTTTTGATCGCGTTATCTCCTGTGTTATTCACGTTTCTGCTTGCGAACAATCAGCATCGTGGGGCAGTTATCTCCGATGTCGACAGTCGAGGAGGTGCGATGATGGGGATATATAAAGGGGAGGGATGGCTTCGATATCTGGGAATCTCGATGAAAAAGCATCAGTACATTTCCGAGCATCACATCTCGATCAGATCTAGCAACCCCAGATTAAGCATCCAACCACACCGCATCCAACCACACCGCATCCATCCATCACAAACCACACCTCCAACCCACCAACACCACCTACCCACACACTCCATCAGTCAGTCAAACCATGGCTTCCGCCACCAACCCCAAAGGCAAAGGCCTAGTCCTCATAACCGGCGCAAACGGCTTCGTCGCGGGCCGCACGATCGAATCCTTCCTCCTCTCAGGCTACAGCGTGCGCGGCACCGTGCGCTCCATCTCCTCCTCCTCGGCGCTCATCGCCGCCCTGAAACCCTTCGGCTCCCGCTTCGAGCTAGTCGAGGTCCCCGACATCACCGTCCCGGGCGCCTTCGACTCCGCCGTCAAGGGTGTGGATTTTATCGCCCACGTCGCGGCGCCCGTCTCGTTTCACTTCACCGACCCGGAGCCGGTTATTCACGCCAGTTATGCCGGTACGACGGGAATACTGGAGAGCGCGATTAAGGAACCCGGGGTAAAGCACTTCGTGTTTATGTCCAGTGTTGTGGCGGTTACTACACCGGTGAATAAGGTCTTTACCGAGGAGGACTGGAATACAGTCGCCGAAGATATCGTGAGGGAGAAGGGCAAGGAGGCTGGGGGGTATTACATCTACCAGGCCAGTAAAGTGGCGGCGGAGAGGGCGCTGTGGAAGTTTAGGGAGGAGAGGAAGCCGGCGTTTGGGGTTACGGCTTTGAATCCTGTGTAAGTTTCCATGTCCTCTTCCTAACCACATTGGGGCAAAGAGTGCTAACAGTGTCGGTGATAGATTCGTGGCAGGCCCAAGTCTAGTCCCCTACTCCTCCCCCGAAAAAGTCCACGAAGCCCTCTGGCAGTGGCGAGACCTGCTCCTCGGCGTGCCGGTCGAGAAGGCCGGCCTCCCCAGCCCGATGAAGGGGTACGTCGACGTGCGCGACCTGGCGCGCTTGACGCGGTACGCCATCGAGCATTCCGAGGAGACGGACGGGGAGAGGTACATCGTCTGCGGCGCGGGACATGGACCGACGCAGAGCGTGGCTGATATCCTGAGGGAGGAGGTGCCCGAGTGGAGGGAGAGGATCGATGTCGGGAAGCCAGGGGAGGGGTACATGCCGGGTTACGTGCATCCCCCGTCTAGGGGCGTAGACGCGAGTAAGGCGGAGAAGGTGCTCGGGGCGTATATCCCTTGGGAGAAGACGGTTGTTGATACGGCGAGGAGTTTGGAGCATTTGATTCCGAAGTAATGGGTTGAACAACGGTCTGACGGTTGTGGGATCGGAAACTTGACAGATAATGAGATTGCGAGTTTGATACAGTTAGATGAATAATGCACCGGCCATGATGGCGCTTATGCACATCCACACGGCAAGCGCACCGATGCTCCCACGCTGCCTCAATCCAGCCGCAGCATTTGGGCTCACTGTCGGACTTGGCGTCCCACTTGGCGAACTCCCCGTTCCGGTCCCACCACTTCCACCCGTTGAGTTTCCAGCAAGGTAAGGAAACCTCGCCGTCGAATTCGCGTCGATAACAATCCAATCCCTCACCACGGCCGTCCCCTTCTGCAGTGCCTCGATCTGGCTCTCGCTACACGACGACGTGTCCCTGACGTAACAAAACATGATTTCCGGCTCGGGAACCTCGTTCCTGAACGCCAGCGTATCGCTCGGTCCCGTGGTGTGATAGCTGCCGTTAACCACAGTATCGACCTCCCCCGTTGCAATGTCCCGGTTGAACAGCGCCCGCATGAAGATGGCGTACGCCGTCTCGGGCTGGTAGGCGGGTATCTCGTGCCCGGACTGGTACACCCTCGAAAAGGAGAGGTTGCCGTGCTGTCGCACCTGGCCGCCGACGTACGTGTCGTTCGCCTGGATCGGTTCGTAGCCCGCCGCGTGGAAGTCGGAGGTGTTGGTGTAGTTGATCGCCAGACTGACGAGCTCGCCGCCGTACCAGTTGCAGGCGTAGTCCCTGTCGCCGTACACGAGGGCGACCTTGATGCCAGACTCGAGGAGGTAGGAGAGGTCCTCCAGCCATCCCGGGCGGGGGTAGTCGCCTATGCCGCGGAAGGCGGCGCTGACGGCGCTGCTGGACTGGGTGAAGTTGAGGGGCACGCCGAGGGCGCGCTGGACGTGCGGCTGGTTGAGGTAGCCTTGGTAGAAGCGGAAGGTAAGCGGGTCCGGGTCGAGCTGGCCGATGTCGTAGTAGTTCCTCCCTGAAAACTCGAGGTAGGGGTTGCGGATGTTATTCGTGCAGAAGGTCTCGTAGGACTGGCAGATCTTGTTGACCGTTGCGTTGACGCCCGTGTTATCCGGGTCGTAGGCGGTGGCGAGCTCGCGGCATGTGTCGATCTGCTCGCGACAGCCGCCGGGCCGGGAGTAGGCGTCCACCATGGAGTTGTACACGGACTCGTTGACTGTCTGCAGGCCGTAGGTGTTGTTGTACGCCATGGTGGGGTAGGACGGCCACTGGACCCGGCGGTCGATGCAGCCGTTGATGATGAGCAGGGTGTCGAGGTGGAGGACGAACTCCTCGCCCGGGTCGCCCTTCCAGGTGCCGTTCTTGATCTTGTCGTTCTGCTCTTGGAAGAAGGACGTGAAGCCGGGTCCGTAGCGGCCGCCATAGGACTCGGTGGCGAGGCTGATGCGGGAGTCGTTGGGGTGGTAGCCGGGGAATTCCTGGAACCAGACCTGGGCGAAGTGCCAGAGGGCGATGGCCGCATTGCGGGTGCCGCGAGCTGTGGAGTTTGTGATGCCGCTGGCTGTGGTGCCAACGAGAAACGTGGAGTTCTGCTTTGGAACCGGTTGGTCTTCCTCGATTTCCTCCATGTCGCCGGTGATGAGGTCCAGGGTGAAATTGGCAAGGGAGTCGTAAGAGAAGCCGACCTGGACTGGTTGATCGAGGTATAGCATGTTGACTGCAACAGTTAGACACGTCCAACAGCAGCAGCCCGGAGGCACTCACCCTCATTGTTCCACGAGTAAGGATTCAACGTCGTCGAGTTTGAGTCCGCGTTGACGAAGCAAGGGCCATTCTCGACAAGCAAGCCGAGCATAGACGAGCTACCAGGACCGCCGTTCATCCATATCGACAGCGGTGCATTGGCCGGGTCCTTTCGAGATTCAAAGAACCAGAAGAACGTGTTGATCGAGTAGTTCTGCGGTTCTCCCAGGTCTTCCAGCGTGCCAGGTGGTAGGTGGATGTAGCCGGAGTAGGATTTCACCCCCTCTGTGGTCTCGCAGATGCCGGGCTGTGGCGCCAGTTAGCTTCTGCGTCGCTTACAAGAGAAGAAAGAGGTATTCTTTACCTCCTTGTAGCTGATTGTGATGTCCTGGTTGAACTTGGACTTCAGCACAGTCACGCCTTCAAGGGGTGGGGGAAAGTGTGCAAGTGCATGCTGAGCAGTAATTGCGAGGCCCAGCAAGGCGCCTGTGAGTCTGGAGGAGGTGGCCATCTGTCGAATGTCCCACGACACTCAGTGGGCAATGCTCGACGCAAGCGAAAACAAACGGCGAGCCGCCCTCCCTAAATAGTTTCACGACATCCTGGGAAAGCACGGGGGGGTTGCTGTGCTACGGCCAATGTAACCGAGCCGTTGCTTGGCGCGGCATACGAGAACCATGCATTCGCGCGCAAAAATGCTCCGGACAGAGTCCGTGTCGGTGATCGACGGTCATTCTTAGTACTGATTGGGAAGGTCGTAAAGGTCGTCGTTTGGTGCAGATGGTGATGCATCGGCCATGCGGGGTAAACAAGCTGAATGGCGAGGGACATCGCCGGCGGTATCGATCGGTGAGCATCGTGCCGCATGTTGTCACCGGCAGATAAGGAAGCTGTTGTCGATAACGATCTACCCCGTCCACCATTACGGTAACATAAACTCGGGCGGAAATCTTCATGCCCGCCAATCTCGGCAACTCAGGGTATATTTGTATGCAAAAGGCTCGACACACTGGAAGCAGGTCGGGCGGGGAGCCATGTATCGCCGCAAAAGAACTTGCTTAAGCGTCATCACCTCCCAAGGTAGCGCCGCTCCAACCACCTAAACGGCACATAAAGCAACGGCGTCAGCACCAACGCAACCTCGAACCCAATATCGCCCGTCGTCTTCGCAATCGGGCCCGTGAACCAAATCTGCGCCATACACGGCACAATCAGCCCAAAAGCCAGGACACAAGCCGCCATGGCGGGTACACCAGTCGGCAGCATTCCCGCGTTGTTCCACGCGACATGTTCGTACTCCGCGCAGTCCCCCTTCTTGAATACCCAGTGTTCGGCGAGCACAACACCCACAAAGGCCGCCGACCAGTACCCGATGAGTCCCACGAAATTCTCCAGGTTGACGAAGAAGTCCACCGCCGCGCGGATGCTGACGGGTATCACCACGGCCGTGATCACGACGGAGAAGACGTAGCGCGGCACGTGCGTGAGCCAGGGAACCAATGTCTGGAAGTTGAGGGTGATGCTGTACATCGTCCCCGCGAGATTGCCAAGCAGTGTGAGGGCCAGCACGACGACGACGAAGCTGCCGAAGCCCCCGGCGCGCTGGAGCATGGCGGCCAGGACGCCGCCGACGAGGTTGCTGTTGTAGCCCTCTTCCCAGGCCGGGTTGGAGGGGATGGCACCGCCTATCGCTGCTCCGAGGACCATCAAGGGGATGGTCGGGGTGATGACGCCTAGGTAGGCGTAGAGGAAGATGCGCCAGGACGGGGCGGCGGGGTTGAAGTAGGTCGTGAAGTCTGAGGACAGACAGGCCCAGGGGATCATGTAGGAGGCGACAATCATGCCGAAGGAGAGGACGGCAGCTGCCGTAGGGGGCTCGGTGGGAGCTTGCAGATGCAGCTGGGAGCCTCCGCAGCCGGTCGCGATGACGATGAGGATGAGGGCGGGCGCCCAGGCGACCATCTCGTAGATGTGCAGGATCTTGAAGCCGCAGAAGGAGATGACCATGGCGCAGAGAGCCATGATGACGATGCCAACGTTGGCGCTGACGTTGTGGTTGACGGCGGAAATGCACTGGCCGCCGACGACGCATATTATCACGGAGAAGCCGGTCAAGGTGGCTAGGTTGAGGAGGACGGGGATGGAGACCAGGTAGCGGCCGAAGCTGAACCTGGCTTGGATCATTTGCCTCATGCCCGTCTTGGGGCCGAGGGTGCCTAGGTAGGCGGGAAAGACTGAGATCATGAGGGTGAAGAAGAGGATGACGAGGGAGGAGTCCCGTAAACTCAGACCGTAGGCGGGGCCCAGCATGCCAAAGGTGACGCTGGGGGCAGGGTTAGCCATCTGCAGTCCCATGGTGTTTATGAGTGAAGGCTTACGCAAGGATGTTGGTGTTCATGGAGAACCACATGGTAAAGACATTGAAGTAGCGTGTCGCCGTGCGATCCTCGACGGGCAGAGGCACGATGCCATGGCCCTCGACCTTGCCTCTGGCGAGGACTTCATTGAGCAGTCGAGTGGCGCTGGATTCACTCGTGCGTGGTCGAGCTATCGGCTCAACAGGAGAGCCTGGCGTCTGCTTCTCGACATCTCCGATGCTGACTTGTGATGGATCGTCCGATCTGTAAACTTCAGGCGACATTATGCAGTGATGCAGCGTGTGTGTTTCGGCTGACGCCGGTTTATCGTGGTTTATGCCGCTCCAAAGCGGAAGAGAAAGCAAGAGGGAGAAGCAATTGAGTTATGAGGATATCCGCAGAGGCAAAGGAGAAGGAACTGAGGATCAAGACAGAGCTAAAGGAGTGTATACAGTACCAGGCGGTGAAGTAAATATCGCAAAGGTGAGACGAGTCACACCAGGATGGCGCTCCGTCGGACGATGGGCGTTGTTATCGTCCGCGGTGCCAAGCGAAGGCTCAGAGATAAAATTTCCATGACGGCAAACTGATAAGTGGGACCAAGACTTGGCCCCACCCGGGCCAGATTCTCGGCTCACTCCGGCACCAGCCGTGAACGCCCGGGGACCCACTTGCGGTGGATCCTGGGTTGTGGCCCGGAATTCAGGCATCGGCCTTCTTTTCTTCTGCTGCTGGCTTCTTCACTTCACTGCCGCGAAAGAACTCAATTGTCTGCTTCGGATCCGTAACCTGTATTTCACGTTAACTCTGGCTACCGATTTTCAACTTGTCGATGCTGCTCACGAGGAGATATGCGCCAGCAGCTGCAGCCAGTACGGCTGTCTCGACGGACTCGACAACGCTGCTGCCGAAAGCTGATGGTGAAGGCATGGTTGGAGATATCTTGGTGTTTGGTTTCGATCTTTCTCTTGTCTTGCTGATGACTGCTACAGACACAATGCAGCCCCAGGTATCAGGATGCTGACGACTTTATATATCGTCTCCCCTCCGCCGCAGGAATCAGAGTTCTGACAAGATCTTACATGACCTTACAAGATCTGACATGGCGTGCGGCGCCCGCGGCAGGGCGGGAGGCTGGGGGATGGCCGAAAAGCCACAACCTCGTAAATCTTCAACCATTGGTGCCTCGACCAGCTGAAAGCTAGCCTCCATGCAAGTTCCAGTAGGTTCAGAGTCCGCCTGTGACCTAGCGATCTGCTGCGTCGTTCACGTGCCAATGAGGCTTTGCTTCTCTTGTTAACTTCTTCGCGCGGAATGTTAGTGCATTCGAGACCCGGGTGCTGCCGATCAGTGCATTCACTGAGACATATCTTCCACAAGTCAATACTCCAAGCGGAAGATAACCATCTCATCAAACTGGAGGAGACATAGCGACAATGACGCTGGTATTCTGGCTATTGTCACTCAACCCGCGCGAGACAGTCGACGGTCGGCTTCACTGGCCATGCTGTCGACAGACCCCAAGTTGCAATATCTCTCTGAGAACAAGATGTCTGTCAAGCGTCAGACCTTTCCCAATTTCCTATCTCAAGTCTCCGTTCAGAAATGACTCCAATAAGCCATCATGTTCCAAACTCCAATCCCACTTCAATATATCCCCTTCTCCAACCCCAGGCCATCGCCTGTCCCAACACCACCGCCGCGTCCACCAACCCCCGACGACTACACCCTGCTTCCAGCCCGGTTCCGTATCGACGTCGACAAAGTCCGCAACAGACGCAACCACTCCCCCTCCCCCTCCCGCCACCCAGCACCATCACTGCGCGACATCTCCGGCCCACGATGGGTGATCGTCGTCCTGTCAATCCTCTCCTCAACCTTCCTCTTCGCCCTGGACAACACGGTAGTAGCCGACGTCCAGCCGCGCATCGTCCTGCAGTTCGCCGCCGTCGACAAGCTCGCCTGGCTCTCCGTGGCCTTCATCATGGCCGCCGTGTCGACGAACCTGCTCTTCGGGCAGCTCTATTCGCAGCTGTGGCCCAATGGCTGTATATAGCCAGCGTACTGGTGTTCGAGATTGGCAGCGCAGTTTGCGGTGCAGCACCAAACATGGACACACTGATTGTGGGCAGAGCACTCTGTGGACTGGGAGGAAGCGGTATGTATCTCGGTGTCTTGTCGCTGATTGCTGCCACCACTACAGTTCAGGAACGGCCCTTGTATGTTGGAGGGATAGGGCTCACTTGGGGACTCGGTACAATCCTTGGTCCCCTCGTTGGCGGTGCTTTTGCCGAGAGTGCTGCTACCTGGAGGTAAGTCGCCTTCCCTTTAGTTCCCGCCGACAGCACTGACTGAGACGTCCAGATGGGCATTCTACATCAACCTCGTAGTAGGCGCCGTCATCATCCCGATCTACTTCCTCCTCCTCCCCTCCCCGGACCCTCAACCCAACGCCACCACCCTCCGCGGCCGCCTCCGCGAAATTGACTTCCTCGGCGCGGCCCTCATGCTCGGCTCCATCACCACCTTCGTGGTCGCCATCAACTTCGGCGGCACAGTCTACCCATGGTCTTCGGCTTTAGAAATCACCCTCTTCCTCGTCTCCGAGGCGTACACCTTACTCTTCGGCTTCCAGCAGTGGCTCTGCCTCTGCACCACACCGACCCGCCGCCTCTTACCGATGGAGATTTTGACGGGTGAGAGCGCGCAGACGACGCTGATCATGTTTTGCACCACCGCCGCCGGCGGGGCGGGTATCTTTGTCCCCGTGTACTTCATCCCTCTCTTCTTTCAATTTACGCGGGGTGACGACCCCGTCCGGGCGGCGGTGCGGTTGCTGCCGTTTATACTGTTCGGGGTGGTCGTTACCCTCGGGCAAGGCGCGTTGCTGAGTCATAAGAGCGGTAGGTTTGGCTTGTACATGGCTTGGTTCCTGGCTGGTGGGGTGCTGGCTACTGTTGGCGGAGTGCTGATGTACATGGTTACTGCCACCAGCTCTGATGCGTGGGTGTGTGCATCGAGTTCTCTTCTGGGTGCCGGTGTGGGCATGTTCAGCCAGGCTGGCTTCTCCGTTGCGCAGGCGAGCAACGACGAGGCGCTGGGTTCGAAGGTCGCTGCGTTCATTGCGCTAGGACAGACGGGTGGTATCACGCTTTCGCTGGCCATTGCTAACAGTGTGTTTATCAACGAGGCGACGAGGAGGTTAGGGAAGGTCCTTGGGGGGAGTGTGAACAAGGAGCAGATCGATGCTGCTATTGCGGGTATTGGGTCGGACTTCTTCGAGAAGATGGGCCCTGAGACAATGGTGCTCGTGCTGGACGCTGTCGTCGAGGCTATGCGAAAGGTTTATATCCTCGTCATCGTCGCGGGAGCGCTGGTCGTGGCCTTGAGCTTTTGGATGAGGAGGGAGAGGTTGTTTATCAGCGCCACGGCTGTTGGCGCCTAGCATGATGATATGCTATCTATGCAAGATCATCCTTCTCAATTATTGATGAGATCGAGGATCGAGAAGACACGATTGCTTTCGACGCGACATCCTTCTTCCTCGACGGTGGCGCCGCGAAACCCAGGTGTAAGGAAACCCCTGATGGTGGTTGATTCCAACCCGTTGTAATTCTGTTGCTCCACAATGCGGTAGGCTGTTTTGCAGGGAATGGTAGATTCCCCTGGCATTGGCGGTGGAAGATGTGAGCAGTCGCTCCGAAGTAGCACTGCTAGGTTGTCTTGGTGCGCGTCGCCTTGGGAGGATGCGGTAGTAGTAAGTGTGACAGGCAAAGGGGAAAAAGGCGCACGGCACGAAGCAGGCTGCGCACGTGTATGTGACTTCCCGTCTTCCAGAATCGTCCTTGTTGACGGTGCAGCGCCGACTTCGCTCCCCGTTGATAGAGCGCCTGATGATAGGGCTTCTTGGCAGGTTTCCTCAGGACTGGGCGAGATTGTATCGAGAGATGGATAAGCAGTTTTCAGAGGAATCGATGATGACGATGGTTCTCTGATGTTCACTGAAAGTGATGAAGGGTGTGGCCGAGACAAGACTTGTGACGTATCCCCCGTAGATGTGATGGATGGCTGGTCTGCATCGACTATGTCGCTTGCGATGGATGGTTTCGCGGAACGAGGCTGGAACTTCTCCAGTTCGTGCGTCAGTCGCGAGTTCTCCATCAGTGCATCATTGAGTCGGGCTTGCGTCTCAGATAGCCTTCTCTCAATATCGGCAATATAGGCCTTCGTTCTCGCGCGATGGCGGCGTTGGTTCTCACGGACGCGTTCAGCTTCCTGCTGCTTCGTCCTCAAGGACCACTTCCCTGTCATTTCCGAAAATTCCATGACTCAAAACGCGCAAATGGATGGAGTGTGTGAAATGGAGGACTGGTGTCTCTTTACGGACTTGGATGATTCGGTGTTGCTACGGTATTGCGCGCAGCCCTGAAGGTCGTGGCGAGATGGCGGGCTCCGGTGACATATCGAATTTTGTCCTTTTTGGGTGGTGGGCAAGTATTTGAACCACCCGAGTCCTCCAGCTGACATGGGTGGTATCCACTGCACTGGTAGGGTGGGTGGGTATTGGGGTTTGCGGGGAAGTGCCGCTTGCCCATTACGGTAATATCATGGTGACATTTCAGTGCTGAAACAGGTCCCACAGTCCTTCCCCCAAACTCCTATGTCCAGGTAGTAGTTCTAGATGTCTATATAAAGATACCTTACCATTCTCAAGCACGACCCCTTCACTTGTAACTCAAGACTACCAGAGCTACTCTAAATTTCCCACCCAACTAATTAATTTTCGTCTTGACGCCTGTTACCAACTATAAGAGTTCATCATGGACTCCCAGAAGATCTACTCCGCCGTCCTGGAGCGCTACAGCGCCTTGTCTTCTGAGAAAGCACAGACTAGTGACGCCTACAGCAAGTCGGTTGCCCAAGCTTTCGGATATACCGAAGAAGAGCTTCGGGGCATCCCTACCCAGGCCAATCTAGGGCTGAGCTGTGGAAATCCATTGGCTATTGCCAGCCTCCGCGAAGTATGTCGAGCATGAACGTCAATGCAGGTAACATCGCTGACAGGAGTATGAAGGGAGAGACCGTCATTGACCTAGGGTCTGGAGCCGGTTTCGACGTTTTCCTTGCGTCGCCGAAGGTCGGCCCCACTGGTCGTGTCATAGGTGTGGACATGAATAAAGTATAACTTCTATATAAACTCATAGTCAAATTCCTTTGAGCGGCGCTAATAATCATATCCCTAGGACATGCTATCCTTGGCAGAGAAGAACAAGGCCAAGTTTAGTGCCCACAATGTGGAGTTCCTCAGAGCCCGAATCACCGATATCCCTCTGGATAGCAATGTCGCCGATGCTATCATCTCGAACTGCGTTATCAACCTCGTTCCGGAGGACGAAAAGCAGTCAGCCTTTAACGAGATATTCCGCCTCCTCAAACCAGGCGGTCGCGTCGCAGTATCTGATATACTGGCAAAAAAGCCCCTCCCCGAGACGCTTCAGAAGTGTGCGGCGGCATATGTTGGGTGCGTTGCTGGTGCCAGCCTACTGAGCCAGTATCACAGGTACTTTAAACAAGCTGGGTTTTCAGGCACGTCTGGGGCTCCGCTACGATGGAAACTCGCGCGGAAATCGCTGACTTCGGGGCCTACAGATGTTCTTATCGAAGACACTAAGAATGACCTCAATGTCTACATCGACGCCTCATCAGAAGGGACGAGGCAGGGAAAAGAAGCTGCGGGTGTAGTCAAGCAGGAAACACATTGCTGTGGAGCTGATTCTACCAGCAGTACTTCCCCGGAGAAAGCAAGCTGCTGCGGATGCCGCACGACAGTGAAGAACATGGGAGAGAATCCCGATCTCTCCGACATGGCAGCTGAACTTGGACAAATTGACTTGAACGAATGGGTCGGTGAGTGTCGGAAATGCTATGGTCCAGATGACGTCTAAACTAATTGTTTTGGTCTAGGTTCGTATAAAATATTCGCCCTCAAACCTTCAGCTTAAGCGGACGACTTACTGCCCAGAGCTTAGTCCTGGAATTTTGAAGTGGTTCTTGTATTAGCACGCTATTGTATAGTGGTTCTAGTGTCGTTCGTAAGGAGAGGTTTTCTACTGAAAGATTGCAGATGGTGAACTGGGCGATGAATTGGATAGTCCGAACTCCCAGTCTCATGAAGATGGGTGAGTTTGTTGGGCAGTAGGAAGAAGGAGGTCCTCACATCCACCAGATACCTTATTTACTTTGCGTCCTTTTGCCAGCCTCCTCTCCCAGCCGGTGCAATTCCCAGAGCCCTCCACCTTCGGAAGACTGCCGGCATACGTGCATGCTTGGAGCCTACCAGTTGGTGAAGAAAGTGATCTTGGCAGTCAAAGAGCTTGCAGACTAAGGGTAGGGGCGAATCATCCTAAATCCTTGGCCCGAAGGGAAGGCTTGAGTGGTGGTTTACTCACGGCCTTTGCAAGGTCTATCATGAAGGTCAGGAAGCTCGCCCTCCCTGGCTGAGGTCAGATTCGAACGTGGACCCACCAACAACCAACCGACGAGATTCTGTGTTGTAACCATAACAAGTGTTGGCTCTCCCATATGCCACAAGAAACAATGCCGTAGGAGAAGCAACCACCCAACACGATGGAAAACGGGAGGCGATTTTTGCAAACCGATACTCCCGGCAGGATGACAAGTACGTGATGGGGCCGGTACAAGTGTACTTCTTGATTTGTCCTCTTGTTGCGGAAAAGATGGACGGGATTTCCGCCGTTCGGTACGTTGGCATCGAGCTAGCTGGATATGACAGGGGGGCACACTAGCATAGGAGCCAGGTCCTTCATGCTGCTTTACTTCAGCATCATTCCACTTACTTAGGTAGGAAGATATAGTCATGCAGGTTGTCGGGCATCTGAGCGAGCAGCATGATGATTCTCGTTGCGTTATTTACAAGTCCACATAGGTTCCATTGCGGGGCTTTGGGAGAAGAGCGTTTGATTCCTATTGGGTCCTCATGTTGATGTAGATATTGTGCGTTTTGTTTCGCTGGTAACACATCTCTGGCGCTGTGTGTCTATGTTGGTTACAGGATGATGTCGATGATGGACATGAACGACAAACTTAATATGACTGAGATTGCGGTGGCGGTTGGCTCAAGTCAGTATCAAGATTATGCTGCGCATGCCATGTTTTGCTGTGTCACAACGGTGAAAACACGAAAGGGTCAAGTCGATAGTACCGAAGCTAACTGTCACGGGCACAGGCCCTGGCGTTTGTTTCTTGTAAGGGCCTGCGGATATACAGATCCCCTTAGGGGAGATATAAGAAGGGACAGTATCGTCATGATGAATATGAGTTTGCCTTCGACTCGATCTAACAAACTGTCACAGATGTTTCTCAGTCTCTACCTGCCAATCCAGAATTGTGCGAAAACGCCTTATATATCTCTCCAAGATACTTTTCGCATTGGTCCTCGCCATCATCGGCGGCTTCACCATTCACTCGGCCGTAAGTCATGACACTTCAGCCCGTAAGAACATCACTGACACCCCTCAGACCAGCTGGACCATCCCAGAAGGTACCGGTGACGGCGTCTACTCCGTCTCGGTCCTCCCAAACGGCACGGAGATCCACGCGCGCATCGGCAACATCCCCGGCCCCATGTCTCAGCGTCGTCACCACCGTTGAACAACAACACTTGTTCCCGGCCAGACTTTAACTGTCAGAGACACTCTCCTCATCCTGACAAGTCCTGGAACCTCGACTGCTGGACCGACGAACCGGGGGAGCTCGACCACGCAGACTGCGACGCAGCCAACGACGCACTGGACGCGCAGTGCCGCGACGGTGCGGCCGTGGAATTCGGGAGGAGCTTCTACTCCATCTCCAACTGCGCGGTTGCCTAGTTCTGCCACTTCTATACCCTGTCGACGACCGACGATGCGTACTGTTACGAAGACGAGCGTCGGCAGACGTCGCGGCTCATCACGGACCGCTGCGGATGGTACAAACCAGGCTCTGCCTGGAGGATAGTGGGCCGCGGCCAGAATGGGGAGATTCCCGTCCAGTGGTACAAGGAGTCGTATGGGTATGAAGATTACTGCTCCAAAAAAGGGGTCAAATTTCTGTGGGATGGCTCCTACTTAGTGGGTTTTCCATGACCAGACTTTGGCCGGAATTTCGAGTTCAGGGGGGAGACTGCTAAGCTGTCCGTAGAGGGCAAGCAAGCTTGAGGCGGAGGATCGTGTTGTGAACTTGGGTGGACATCGAGTGCGTTGTGGTCTTATTCTTCGGTTTCGCGTATTCCTTCCCTCAGGAACCTTCTTTCAGTCAACGGTTTCATCTTGTTTGTCCAGATGACGCAAGTCTTTGAGGGATATCATTGCTGTCGGAAGGGTGCTACGACCGTGCCGACGCGAGTACTGAGGCAGGATTGTACCTTGACAGTCTCACATGCTAGTGTTAATTTTTGGCAATGTACAACAGCATTACCGCCGCTCACTTCAGGACCTAGTTAACGCCATCTTAAGTTGTTTCTATAATATTTGAGACTGCATACAACAGCATTCCTTCATACCAGATAGAAGTTATCACAGTCGAGTTCTGTGGCTGAAACGACGTTACGGATATATTTGTCTCCCGACTCACGACACACAGTTGAAGTGGTTTGATTGCTGGTCATCCATGATATTTACTACGCTCGGTCGTTAGTAATCGAGGCCCCTAGTTCGTCTCCGAATTTTGATAAGAGCTTTGCCGAATCCTAAATATTAACTAGAAGCTCTCTACTTCCGGCTATTCGCAAACCGCTAGCTAGGCGGAAATCATAAATAAATATATCGATTAGCGACTCTGTCTTTACGTCAATCATTATTAAGATAACTAGGATAATATAATACCCGCCCTAGACGCGGTATAGTCCTCCCTCCCCTACAAATCTTTAGGCGGCTTATAATTGTACGAGGTTGTCTTCGGTTACCCTATACCCTTATATATGGATTGGGAAGCCCGTACTACGGAATAGAAAGGGGTGACTACCCGGGACCATCTATCTAGGCAGGAGGCGTAGAGGCATATCAAGATTCTAGTGGACTACGTCGACGTCGCCCGTAAGGTAATTAAATAAGCGAACCAAGCTATAATCAAGTAGGCTAATAAGAAACGTCGATCGCTTGACTTCGATATCGGCGACCGGGTCTTCGTAATTAAGAAAAACTAGTTAACTACCCGCCCTAGCGACAAACTCGATTACCCTATGACTAAGCTACTATTCCGGATTATCGGGAAGGTTAAAGATAATGTCTTTAAGATCGCGATACCTCTAGATTAGAAGGCGATAGACTAGTTTAATGTAGAACGCTTACGTAAGTACCTAGATAACCCTTTGCCCGGATAAGTTGCCGAGAACCTAGAGGGAGAACTCGTCGGGGAAGAGGAGGAATAGGAGGTCGACTAGGTTCTAGCGTTACGATTATACCGTAACAAGCTCCAATACCAGATTCAGTAAAGGGGCTGGGATCCCGATCCTACCTAGTACGACGCCGAGGGTTTTAAGAATGCTACCGCTAAACTACGCGATTACTACGCCTAGCACCCTAACCAAGTAGGTCCTTCCGATCGAATTGAGGCCTAGGAGAAGGCTACCTTAAGCGATGCTCTCGACCCTCCGCATCTTAACGATAATAAGATGGCAAGTTCGTAGCGAGGAGCGAGAACGAGAGTACGTAAAGGATAAAAGGTAAAGGCACTTTAACGAATCATTCTATCGATTAGTTATGTATACCGAAGCCTCGGGACGAGTCTTCTTCCTAGAGGGGGGGTAGTGTAGCGGTATCGAGGGTACGCTGTCACGGCGCTAAGGCCCCAGGTAATTGAGCCACGTGACCCTGTCACGTGATAGGCCTAGTGCGGGCCCGCGATAAGGAAATATCTTTATATTGATTCTGTCTATTATATTTTGTAGCTCTTCGAGCTACGTCTTATCATCAGCCTACCCGCAACTACGGGATTAAGTCTATTCGTAGCAAATACTATTTGTTTAGCCTTACTCCGCTCTTAGCTTGACAGTCCCGTGATATTACGTAGCTCTTACCCCTACCGCTATTATTACTGCTGCAATAGCGAACCGCCCGCTACTACCGTTCCTACCGGAAGACGACGAGTCCTTTGCCGCCTACGTGATAGGGTATATTTCCTAATAGTACGAGTATTTCCACCTGGCTTACGACTATATCGCCCGGAAGGAGACCGACGACTAAGAAGTTTACGCTAAGATCGAATAGTAAGGCTAAAGGATCTTAGAACTAGAAGAGGAAACCTAGCGCTTATAGAAGGAGCTAACGAGCTTTAACGTAATCGCTAATTATTAGGAGAAGGAATTAGATAAGCTCCGGGATCTTCTTATCGAAGCTAAGGCGGGACGAGTCCTCGCCGAATACCGAGCTAAGTCGTAGACCGCTACCGTTACCGTACCGGCACTCGTCACTACCCCCGGAACTAATACCCCCGTTGACATATAATCTAATGGCTCCTAGCGCCTATTCGAGAGACTCTCTGACCCCGATAAGTTCGAAGGAGAACGTAAAGACTTACGCCGCTTCGTTTCTCAGATACACGAGAAGATAAAAGTTAACCGCGACCGTTTCCCTATACCCTAGAGCCGTATGGCTTATATTACTAACTAATTAAAGGGCCTTGCCTATGCCCAGATTCTCCCGCACATCAAGGAAGGCGTCTATCAGCTTTCCGACTACGACAAGATCCTGGACCAGCTGGACCGCGCCTTTGGAGACCCGAACCTCGTCAATAATGCCCGAAACGACCTCTTTCGCTTGCGCCAATCAAACAAGGACTTCAGCACGTTCTTCGCCGAATTCTAGCGCCTCGCCCTCGAGGGATAGATGTCAGAAGAAGCCCTACCGACGCTCCTAGAACAAGCCATCTCCCGAGAACTGCGTAGCATGCTGCTTCACCACGAACCGCCCAGTCGGGAATATCACTAGTACGCTTCCTTCCTACAGAATCTAGAAAACCGCCGTCAACGCTTTAACCAACCCGTGCCGACCCTTAGAAGATCTTACACCGCCCCGGCCCCGAGCACCAACCGGCCGCAGACCACCTCCCCGCCCGCGAAGGGACCGGAGACGAGGGCCGAACGCGGCGAGCCTATGGACCTCAGCGCGCAGCGAGGGTCACGGTTCGTCCCTGGAGGCCGACGAGAGAGAGGAGAATGCTTCCGTTGCGGTTCTCAGAGCCACCGCGTTGCCGATTGCCCCCACCCCGATACTCGCTCCCGCCTATAAGCTAGAGTAGCCCGTTCCGGTTCCCCCGCTAGCTTATCCTCGTCCAGATCCCGTAGCCCGCAACCGAGCATTGAAGTCTCGGTAAACGGAGCGAGCTTGCGTTAAGTCGCACACAGGCTCCTATAGAGCGTATAACACGACACCAACCGAACCGCGCACTAAGAACGCTGAAGATCTCTACTGCCGCCGTTAAGGGTCTCTCGGTCCGCGAAGAAGAGGATATGAGATCCCACCTAATGATATTACCTGCTACCCTGGAATTAGGAGACCGGAAACTACCTACCTACGCCTTAGCCGACTCTGGCGCCGAAGGAAAGGGATTTGTTGACTAGAGCTAGGCCGAGAGCCACGAGCTCCCGCTAAAGAAACTAAAGAGACCGTTCGCCCTAGAGGTCTTTAACGGCCGAGAATCCGAGAGTGGGAAGGTTACCTACTATGTTATCACTAGCCTAAGGATTGAGGACTACTTCGAGAAAGAGATTAGACTATATGTTACGTAGTTAGCGTATTACCCCGTTATACTAGGAATGCTATGGCTAAAGGAATACGACCCGAGGGTCGGGTTCGCTAGCTATACTTTTACCTTTGATAGCTAGTACTACTAGAAGAACTGCAATACCCCCGCCCGCCCGTTTAAGATTAGAGTATTGCACGACGTGCCGAAAAGAGACCGCCCGACCTACTTACTGCCCCGCCCTACCGGACTAGAATATATGGATATCGTAGAAGTTTCAATGCAAGCCTGTTTAGCGTACGCCCGAAGGAACTACTAGATGTTTTCTATTACTATAGAAGATATAGAATAATAGCTTAGCCAATACGACGTACCGGACCTGGAAGAACTACTGCTACTAGAGCTTCGAGACTTCCGTGACGTCTTTTCCCCGAAGGAAGTAGACAAGCTACTGCTACACCGTCAGTACGACTACGAGATCAAGCTTATTAAGGGAGCGATACCGCCTTTTGGACCTTTGTACCCGATGTCCCGCGACGAGTTAAGGGCCTTTAAGGAATAGCTTGAGGATAACCTAAAGAAAGGCTTCATCCGACCCAGCTCGTCTCCTGCTGCCTCGCTAGTACTCTTCGTTAAGAAACTAGGAGGAGGACTCCGTTTCTGTGTGGACTACTGTGCGCTGAATAATATCTCCGTTAAGGACCGCTACCCCTTGCCGCTAACGAAGGAATCCCTTAGTAATTTGAAAGGGATGATGTACTATACGAAGATCGATATTATCTTTGCGTTTAATAATATCCGTATTAAGGAAGGATAAGAATACCTGACGGCTTTCCGTACCTGGTTCGGCTTGTTCGAGTTACTCGTTATGCTGTTCGGCTTGACCGTAGCACTAGTAACCTTCTAGAGGTTTATTAACGATACCTTGCGAGAGTACCTAGACGTTTTCTGTATAGCCTACCTAGATGATATCTTGATTTATAGTCGTACGAGAAAGGAGTATATCGCTTATGTAAGGAAGGTCCTCGTAGCCTTGCGAGAAGCCGGCTTATACGCTAAGATTTAGAAGTGCGAGTTCTTCTAGGATAAGACTACCTTCTTCGGAGTGATCGTGGGCCGAGAAGGAATCTAGATGGACCCGAAGAAGATCGAGACGATCGTTAACTGGAAAACGCCCGCTTGCTTGACCGATGTATAAGCCTTTATCGGCTTCGGGAACTTCTACCGACGCTTTATCTAAGGGTTCTCGAAGATTATCGCCCCGCTAGTTAACTTTACTAAGAAGGGGGTGAAGTTTAATTGGGATAAGAATTGCGAAGAGGCATTTAACCGATTAAAGATTGCTTTTACGATTGCGCCTGTCCTGGCCCCGTTCGATTGGGAAAGAGAGATTATTTTGGAAACCGACGCTTCCGATTTCGTGTCGGCCGGTGTGCTATCGCAGTACGGCGATGACGGCATTTTACGGCCTATTGCTTTCTTCTTAAAGAAGTATTCGGTAACGGAGTGTAATTACGAGATCTACGATAAAGAACTCCTAGCAATTATTCGCTGTTTCGAGGAATGGCGCCCGGAACTGGAGGGAACGAGCTCCCCGATTAAGGTTATTATAGACTACCGAAACCTAGAATACTTTACGACGACGAAACTCTTGAATTGTAGATAAGCTCGCTGGTCCGAATTCCTCTCTAGGTTCAACTTTAAGATCACTTACCGTCCCGGTAAATAAGGAGCGAAACCTGACGCTCTGATTAGGAGGTTAGAGGACCTCCCGAAGGAGGGAGATGAGCGCTTGCTATACTAGAGCTAGGTAGTACTAAAGAGGTATAACTTCGAGGAACCCACCCCGCCTAGCAAGAGACGAGTTAGATTCATAGAGGAACTAGTATAGCTGAGAGCTACGATACGCTTAAGCGTAAGGAGATTAGAGACCGTAGCTACGGAACTAGACCTTGAACCAGTCCGGCCCGTCCGCTTACGAGAGAGAATTGCTCCGTTACTACCCCTACCGGTGAAAGTACTGTTCGAATAAGGGTACGAGTCTGACGAAATACTACGGTCTATACTAAAGGCCCTAGAGGAGAAACACGCTCGCTACCCGCGTATCACCTTAGCCGAGTGCGAGAATAGATACGGATACCTATACTATCGAGACCGGCTGTACGTCCCTAAACATCAAGAATTGCTCGCTAAGCTTGTACGCTCGTACTACGAGAGCCCGGTTACCGGATATATAAGCCGAGCGAGAACTTACGAGGCTATTTCGAGAGAATACTATTGGCCGGGTATGCTATCCTATATCGAGCGATGGGTTAGAAACTACTACACTTACAAGCGAATCACCGTCTCTAGAGAAGTACGCTAAGGGGTACTCAAACCCCTACCGATTCCCGACCGAGCCTAGTAGGATATTTCTATAGACTTCATCATATACTTACCCGAAAGCGATGGGTACGACGCGATCCTCGTCGTAATAGACCGTCTAACGAAGATAAAGTACTTTATAGCTTGTAAAGGAACCTGTGATGCCGAGGAAGTCGCCCGCTTATATACCAAGCATATCTAGAAGATACATAGCCTCCCCAAGACAATTATTTCCAACCGTAGAGCCCAATTCGTATCTGCGTTCTGGAGGTACCTGATCCGCCGCTTAGGAATTAAAGCCTTGCTATCGATTATATACTACCCGGAGATAGATAGCTAGACCGAGATCGCGAACGCTTTCCTAGAACAGTACCTGCGTAGTCAGGTCTCTTACCTCCAAGACGACTAGTCGAGATGGCTGCCCCTTGCCGAGTTCGCCTTGAATAACGCTATTAACGAGAGTACCGGCACGATACCGTTCTTCGCTAATTACGGCTTCCACCCCCGCCTAGGATTCGAACCTGTATAGCCTGGACTATAGCGCGCCGCTCGCGACTTTGAGGAGTTGGTCCTGAAGATGAAAACGATCTACGAGTACCTGCAATCCGAGATCTGTCTCGCTTAAGCCCGCCAAGAGGAGTACGCTAACCGGAAAAGGAGACCTGCCCGTCGTTACTAAGAAGGCTAGGAAGTGTGGCTAGACGCCCGTAATATTAAGACTGCCCGACCGTAGAAGAAGCTCGATTGGAAAGTACTCGGACTGTTTAGGATCGCCGAAGTCGTTAGCCCGTATGCCTACCGTCTGGAGTTACCTGCGTCTATAAGGATACACCCTATCTTTCATATTAGCCTGCTCCAACCCGCTACCACCGATCCCTTGCCTAGTTAGTACCACGCTCCTCCCCCCCCAGTGGAGGTAGACGGCATCGAAGAATTCGAGGTCGAGGACATCCTAGACTCCCGCTAGGAGAGGAGAGGCCGGGGCGGCCCTCGGTTGAAGTATACTATCAAGTGGGTTGGATACGACGATCTGTCACGGGACTGTCAGGCTGAGAGCGGAGTAAGGCTAAACAGATGGTATTTGCTACGGACAGACTCAATCCCGTGGTTGCGGGCAGGCTGATGATAAGACGTAGCTCGAAGAGCTACAAAATATAATGGACAGAATCAATATAAAGATATTTCTTTGTCGCGGGCCCGCACTAGGCCTACCACGTGACAGGGTCACGTGGCTCAATTACTGGGGCCTCAGCGCCGTGACAGTACTCCCCTCCTCTAGGGCGGAGCTCCGACGACGCAGTTACGGTCTGGGCTTGTTCGGGTACCGGCGGTGAAAGTTGCGGACGATCTCCTGTGCGTTCTCCAGGTGCTCGGCGGGTGCTTCGGTGGGATCGTCGTATCCAACCCACTTGACAGTATACTTTAACCGAGGGCCGCCCCGGCCTCTCCTCTCCCAGCGGGAGTCCAGGATGTCCTCGACCTCGAATTCTTCGATGCCGTCCACCTCCACTGGGGGAGGAGGAGCATGGCACTGACCAGGCAAGGGATCGGTGGCAGCGGGTCGGAGCAGGCTGACATGAAAGACAGGGTGTATCCTCATAGACGCAGGCAGCTCCAGACGGTAGGCATACGGGCTGACGACTTCGGCGATCCTGAACGGTCCGAGTAGTTTCCAGTCGAGCTTCTTCTGCGGTCGGGCAGTCTTAATATTGCGGGCGTCTAGCCACACTTCCTGGCCTTCTTGGTAACGGCGGGCAGGTCTCCTTTTCCGGTTGGCGTACTCCTCTTGGCGGGCTTGGGCGAGACAGATCTCGGATTGCAGGTACTCGTGGATCGTTTTCATCTTGAGGACCAACTCCTCAGAGTCGCGAGCGGCGCGCTGTGGTCCAGGCTGTACAGGTTCGAATCCTAGGCGGGGGTGGAAGCCGTAATTGGCGAAGAACGGTGTCGTGCCGGTGCTCTCGTTGATGGCGTTATTCAGGGCGAACTCGGCAAGGGGTAGC
Source organism: Coniochaeta sp. 2T2.1 (assembly GCA_009194965.1). Lineage (NCBI taxonomy): Eukaryota > Fungi > Ascomycota > Sordariomycetes > Coniochaetales > Coniochaetaceae > Coniochaeta > Coniochaeta sp. 2T2.1. The sequence goes on from VSMA01000055.1 coordinate 209,437, forward strand.
CATCTCGACCAGTCGTCTTGGAGGTAAGAGACCTGACCACGCAGGTACTGTTCCAGGAAAGCGTTCGCGATCTCGGTCTGGCCATCTGTCTCCGGGTGGTATGCAGTCGATAGCAGGGCTTTGATTCCTAGGCGGCGGATCAGGTGCCTCCAGAACGCGGACACGAATTGGGCTCCACGGTCGGAAACAATTGTCTTGGGGAGGCCATGTATCTTCCAGACATGCTTGGTGTACAGGCGGGCGACTTCCTCGGCATCACAGGTTCCTTTGCAAGCTATGAAGTGCTTCATCTTCGTCAGACGGTCTACTACGACGAGGATCGCGTCGTACCCATCGCTTTCGGGTAGGTGTGTGATGAAGTCCATGGAGATATCCTGCCAGGCTCGGTCGGGAATCGGTAAAGGTTTGAGTACCCCCTGGCGTGCTTCTCTGGAGACGGTGCTTCGCTTGCAGGTGTGGCAGTTTCTGACCCATCGCTCGATATAGGATAGCATACCCGGCCAGTAGTATTCTCTCGAAATGGCCTCGTAAGTTCTCGCTCGGCCCATGTGTCCGGTGACCGGGCTCTCGTGGTACGAGCGTACAAGCTCAGCGAGCAGTTCTTGATGTTCAGGGACGTACAGCCGGTCTCGATAGTACAGGTATCCGTGTCTGTTCTCGCACTCGGCTAGGGTGATACGCGGGTGGCGGGCGTGGTTCTCCTCTAGGGCCTTCAGTATGGACCGTAGTGTTTCGTCGGACTCGTACCCTTGTTCGAACAGTGCTTTCACCGGTGGGGGCAGTAACGGAGCAGTTCTCTCTCGTGAGCGGACGGGGCGGACTGGCTCAGGGTCTGGTTCCGTGGCTGCGGTCTCTGGTCTCCTTGTGCTTGAGCGTGTCGTAGCTCTTAGCTGTACTGGTTCCTCTGTGAATCTGACTCGTCTCTTGCTGGGCGGGGTGGGTTCCTCGAAGTTGTGGCTCTTCAGTACTACCTGGCTCTGGTGTAGCAGGCGCTCATCTCCCTCCTTCGGGAGGTCCTCTGACCTCCTGGTCAGAGCGTCAGGCTTCGCTCCTGTTTGCCAGGACGGTAAGTAATCTTGAAGTTGAAACCTGGAGAGGAATTCGGACCAGCGGGCTTGTCTGCGGTTCAGGAGTTTCGTCGTCGTGAAGTATTCTAGGTTCCGGTGGTCTGTAATGACCTTGATCGGGGAGCTCGTTCCCTCCCAGTTCCGGGCGCCATTCCTCGAAACAGCGAATAATTGCCAGGAGTTCCTTATCGTAGATCTCGTAGTTACACTCCGTTACCGAGTGCTTCTTTGAGAAGAAAGCAACAGGCCGTAAAATGCCCGTCATCGCCGTACTGCGATAGCACCCGGCCGACACGAAATCGGAAGCGTCGGTTTCCAAGATGATCTCTCTTTCCCAATCGAACGGGGCCAGGATCCGGGCGCGGTCGTGAAAGCAGTCTTCAGTCGGTTGAATGACCTCTTCGCGTTCTTATCCCAGTTGAACTTCACCCCCCCTTCTAGTGGAGGTTGACTAGCGGGGCGATGATCTTCG